>VXBB01016371.1:0-88993 GCA_013399915.1 Illadopsis cleaveri | reverse complement strand
GATGGGGGTCCCGCGGGGACAGGAGCACCAGGCCCCGCAGGAGGTACCGGAGCCGCGTCTCTCCCAGCCCCCCGTCCCCCGGGCGCTGCCGAAGCGCGGTCGCTGTTCCTCCGGCCCCGCTGCACCGGCGTCCCCGGGATCTCCGCCTGCTCCTTCCCCTCGTTCCCGGCCTCGCCGGGAGCGCGGGGGTCGGTGCCGTGCCGCGGGCTGGGCGCGGGGGGCGCGGGGAGGCCTGTGGGGCTGCCGGCAGCGCTGTGCGGGTCACCTTCGGTGCACCATCGCCTTCCCGTGTCCCCTCTGCAAGCCCGGCTCGCCGGGTTCCCGTGGGACGGAGCGGAGAGGAGGAGGGTGCCCAAAGGATTGGAGGTGGGGAGGGTGTGCAGGTGGGTCCCTGCAGCCCCTCGGGGCAGACCTGGAGCCCTGTTACCGTCTCTCCGGCCTAGGGCCGAGGTGTTTGGGAGCTCTGGCTCTAGGAAATCACGTGTATCCCCGGAGCTGTGGGGTTTCATCCTGGAAGGTGGGGACAAAAGCCCTGGGACGGGCTGGCTGTGCTGGTGAGGCTTCAGAGCACTGAGGCTGCCCGGGCTGCCCGTCACAGTTTACTTTTGTTACTGTCGTACTTTGAAATTGCATTGCCCAAAAAGTGGAATTCCGTGTGTCTCCTCCTGTTTTTGTAGAAGAATTAGAGAAGTGTGTCCTGGTTTTAGCTGGGATAGAGGTTAAATTGAGGTGTGTGATTTTATGAACCCTGAAATTGAAAGAAATGTGTGAAATGGAGAATGAATTAACTGACTTATAGGAATAGGACAATCTCCGTAGCTGGAGGCAAGCAGTGGACCAGGAGTTTGAACAGCAAAAACAAATTAAAGTATTTAACTGGGTGAAAATATGTGATGTTAAATCCATGTAGGAATGTGTTACCTGTTTCTTTAATGTCTTTCAAATTAACAACCAAGTTGCTAATGGGAGGCAGGTTTTCCCTGATACTGGTCTGTGCCAAGGTTAGGCTCGGAAAATGTTCATTCTTCAAATGAATGAGAAAAGCTGAATTAGTGTTCTGCTGTTTGTTTATCAGGTTGAAACAAGAGAAGATGAGGAACAAAACATCAAGTTGGCTGAAATCCTGGAACTGTTGGTGGCTGCTGGGTATTTTCGAGCAAGAATCAAGGGGTTATCACCCTTTGACAAGGTGAGGCCGGTACAATATTTTTAACCCTCTCTTTTAAGTATAAGAGGCTTATATGTTTTGCCAGTTTGCTTAGCAATTCTAGGTGACTTTATAAAAGACAGTTGCAACCTGTGAGGCTTCCCTGTGTGAATAATTCTGCAAATGACCTAGTTTCAGACAGACAGGACCTCCTCAGTCTTGAAAGACATTTTTGTGCAGCAAGGCCTGTTTTAGAGGAGACAATTAGATGCAAACTAGCTGCTGTCTGCTTTTTTGTGGGTGCTATGGCCTGTGCTAGAGTTGTGTACAGGGAATTTTCCTCCCTCTCCCAACAGCAGTTAGAATAGCTAGTCTTTGGATACTTGGTATAGTATGGAGATTTTAAAAGCAACATTGATGAGAAATGAGGAAGTGTCTGTGTAACAATGGAACAGTTAGCCTGGTGAGATTATTTTGGGGCTGTTCTTACATATCTTTAAAATATCATATTTATTAACTTTTCATTGTCCTGGACAGGAAGTGTGTGATACTAACAGTGTGTGATACTGAGCAAAGTTCAGGTTGAAGAGAGATTTCTGCATTGCTTTAATGCTGACTCTGTGAGAAATTCCTGAACCAAAGTTTGAAAACACAGAACTACAGCAGCCTTGAAATGGATTCTTCTGTTTCCTGCTCTATCTTTGATCGTAGCACAGCCTCACTTTGCAATGCAGTTTTATTTTATTCAAACTCCTTGGTATTGCTAGCAGTCACTGCTCAGGAATCTCTGCTCACAGAGTGGTTTCAAGGAGACTGCCTTAGAGTGTAACATTGTTGCATTTATGTGTAGAAATCACTTTTAGTTACTTGAATACAATTGCAGAGTTACCATTTCATGACAGTGCCCAACCTCAGGGAAATGAGCCTTGCTACTGAAAATGATCACACTGCTGAGGCAAAAGGGGTTTGTAGGTTATCAGTTCCAGAGGGGAGTGTGAGAGGAGTAGTGTGTCAGAAACCTTGTTAGAAACCAACATTCCTAATTTGCTGCATGATGTTGGCAAGTTACTCCACTTTTTAATCCCCTTTTCTTTTCTTTTCTTTGCATACATTTAGGTTATCCTGCACATGTTTATGCAATGTTGTCTTTAAATATTTATGTAAAGTTGATGAAATGGCTCAGGAGTTTAAATATGCCTTTGTCAGAATAGGGCCTGAAATAGAGATTTCTGCAGAGCTGGGGATTATCACTGCTGTGCTGATACTGTGTCTAACTCTGTGTTGCATGTGTCAGCAAGCAAGAAATAATAGTAGCAAAGATGTATATAAAAAGGTAAATGTAAGACTGCAGTAACTATAATCCTTGATAAAATTTTGATATGGTCACTTTTTAGAGGTCATGACATTTAAGATACTGTTGTGTTTTATCCTTTTTTTTTTTTGTTTGTTTGGTTTTCTTTTATCAATCTGAGAGCTGTTTCAAAACTAATATATTAAGCTAGGAGAGGAATTTAGATTGTCAATAACTGCTGGGTTGGTTTCTGTCTTCTTGTACATATGTATTGTGTGCAATATTGTGTGAAGTTGGTATGGTTATATTATCTGAGTCTGTCTTAGAGCAGAGAGGATAGTGAGATTACTGAGATGTAGTTTCTTAAATAAATAAAGTCTTGGAGATGTATTTGGGTTTAACTCTTCAGTTTAAAGTGGCCCTGACCGTGCTGTTGCTCCTTTGCCAGGTGGTGGGAGGCATGACGTGGTGTATCACTACCTGCAGCTTTGATATCGACGTGGATTTATTATTTCAGGAAAACTCTACTATTGGTCAAAAAATGTAAGTTGATTAGATGGCAAGTGGGGGATTCTTCTTCTTCGAAAATAAAAGGTGGGTGGGGAGAGAGAAGTTACCTGCTATGTTTCTAAGAAAGAGTTTTAGATCAAATTTCCTGCTTTTGAGGACTGCCTGTTTACAAAACATTGCACAGGTTTCTGGGTTTCTCAGACTGTAGTTCCACAAATTCAAAATATAAAATAAGAAAGAAGCTTATTTTAAAAGAGGTAGGACTATTCCCTTTGGACTGCCATGTTCTTATATCCCTACTGGGCACTGAAAGCATTTATGTGGCTCCACACTGAACTGAATTGGGAACTGATCCAAATTAAAACCTACCAAAAAACCCCAAAAAACTCCAAAGAAAAAAAAAAAAGAAAAAGAAAATAGTTTTAACATGAATGAATTCCTGGATCCAGTTCTCTGTGCAGCTGCACAGATGCTTGTGCTGGCACAAGGGGATGATGCAGAGGCCAAAGCAAAGGGCAGAGGGAGACCACGCTGCTGGAAGCTGGAGTGCAACATTAGAAGAGCTTCCCTGAGTTCCCTGTGTCTGCAGCTCTGCTGTGTAAATAACCTCTGACTCCCTTTTATGGTCCTGGGTTGGAATTGTAGGCATCAGCAAACAGAATTTAAAGCATGTCATTGTTGCTAAAGTTGTTACCTGCCCCATACTGAGGAGGAGGATTTCCTTCCTCGGGGTGACCCAGTGAGAACATTTTGTTTTGATTCATTTCTTATGCATGGAATTTGCTCATAAGCCAGCTAATTCCTGTACCAGGGAGGTTATAGATGTTGCTTATGCTTGGAAAGGGAACACATTCTAAGCTCCATCATTTCTTTATGTGTAATAAAAGAGCCATGATTAAAATTTGTAGGAAATAAGATTAGCCAGACAAGTTGCAGTGGTATGAGGAGGCTTATTTATTCAGTGTAGTTAAAAAGAACATCTTTCTGTGTTTTCTTGAAAGTCACAGAGCTTTGGCAATGCTTTCCAAAATAAATATTTGTGGGTATTGCAATTGCATTTGGAGACACTCAAATCATCTTAGATAACTAACTACATAAATCACTGCTGAGTGCAAAGAATTAAGTAGAGACTAGGAATGAAACTGGTGGTGGTAGTTTTTCTTTGTTATCCTTAAGAACAACAGGGTAGAAAATAGTTAAGTTGTTCTCAAAATGTTCTGTTATTTTTCCAGCTGACTGGATGCAAAACTGGCAAAACAAAAACCAGGCTCCTCTCCCAAAACAGCAACAATGATTTATTTGTAAATCAAAAGCGTTCAGAATCATAGGAGCATAGGCTGTTTTGATGTCCATGTAATGTTTGTGTTGGTAGAGGCTCAGGGCTTCTGTGTTGTTTTCAAGATAAAGAAAAGTTAAACTGTGTTTGCTCAGTATTATTCCAAAGTGATGCTGTTACACCATTGTGATGGTGTCCTGCTATTTAATTGCTGGGCTGAAATAAACATGGAAACATACATTAGGAGAGGATCTTGCATCTATTGGATAAACAGCTTTTGTTTTAATTGCATTTGCTTTGATTGTGTTTCACTTCCCTGTAGGAAGTCAAATGTTTCAGGCTCTATTCCCAGGTTTTGATCACTTGGTCATATCTCTTGATCCCCTTTTGTTCTTCCAGGATCTTAGTTGTCCATTTGGACTGTACTAAGTATCATTGAGGTCAGTAGTGCACCAGTTAATTTTTTTTTCCTTCATGGGGAAATAGCTTTGGTTTTCCAAGTAAAGTTTTCATCCTCAGTGGTTACACCTGCTTTAAAAATATTCTTGCCAACACTGACAGCAAAAAACATTCTTGCCCTAAAATGAGGTACTCAGTGGAAACAGGCTGAATTTCTTGCAGATGGATCCCTTGTGGCAGCGTAATCCTTTCTCTTAACCAGCTCTTACTGAGCTCTAGAATGAGACTGCTGCCAGCAAATTCAGTTTTAGTCACTTGAAAAGTATGTGAAGTGTTCTGTGTATTTAGCTTTTGAGTGCAGTATGTATTAAAATTCATAAAGCTTCAGGAGTAACATCAAGATATATTTTGAATGTTCTGCCAAATAAAGTTTTAAGTCCTTACATTTGATTCTGGATTTCCTTGGAATGCACATCTCTTACTTAATGTAAATGTGCTTAAAGCTACTCTCTTCATGTTGGCTGTACACTATAACATGCAAAGGTGTTTGTAGGTGTGTTTTATATGGGTATTTTATCTGTCCAGACACACAGATCTTGAAATTTTTCTGTGATAGTTAAATGAATTTTCAATGTAGTAACTGAATCATTGGATTAATCACTTCTTCACAGACTGATGGTATAAGTAGTGCCTGTAAAAACTGTTTTGTAAATGAGTTTGATTGCTTTTCATTATATATAGTGGAAGTCACTAGAGAGATTCTTTGAACTACTGTGTTTGCAAAAATAATCCATAATTTACAAAAGAAAATTGTAGCATATATACATCTGTCTTTTTGTTTTTATAATAGTGCCTTAACTGAAAAAATCGTGTCAGTATTACCAAAAATGAAGTGTCCACATCGTTTGGAACCACATCAGATCCAGGGGCTGGATTTCATTCACATATTTCCTGTTGTACAGGTAATAATTTCATGGTGTATTGATACTTTGCTGAAAAAGGCCATAAAACTTGCATAAAAAATGGAACAAAGCTTTGAATCATTGTTTGGCTCTTTATTTAACTTCAGAATAAATAAGCACAGAGAAGTAGTTTAAATTAATATTTTCAAAGAATGAAGTGACATTATGGATGATAGAATTTTTAAGTATTGTTTGATCCATATTTAGAAAATAAACAGAGCAAACTCTGAATCCTTTGCAATGGAGTCAGATTGTGCCTGTTGTGAAATGCCTGCTTAAAGAAACCAAAGTTTAATCTTGTTGTGGAATCTGATAGTCTGCTTTGGCAGACAAATACCTTACAGTCTGTGTTTAGGCTTATGGAGTAAGTTATGCAGACAGACCTTGAAGCAGAAGGATGTGAATAAGGCAAAAGCCACTGGGGTCATTTCTTTAAGCACAATTCATCCTTATTTCCTATCACTTAAAAACTGTTCTCTGACAAGTGATCCTCTCACTGTGTGTTTGTTGAGCACCACTAACTCCTCATGTGCATTGCCCTCAAGTTTATTAAGATTTAAGCTAACACTTGATGTGTTCCAGTTACATGTGGTATTTTGAGAATCCTTGGCATGCTGTTATCAGTTTTTGATTTTCCTTTCATCTGCACACAGAAAGGTATCTTTGACAGGTCAAAGTTAAGTAAGCTTCTTTTCCATTAAATACCTCCTTACCTCATGCCTGTGAAGGAATTTAGCAACTAAGAATTGAATCTAAATTTCAGTCTATAAGAAGTGGGGAAAACTTCCTGGTGCACTTTTCCTGTTACCATCTAGGAAAACCACACTTAACTGCACTCCCCACAAAACATTCTGTGGTATGTGCTACTCTTACACAGCTTTCAGGTTGTGATGATGCTGCTTAAGGTGGAAAGTTTGTATCTTGCTAATGTGAGTTTTTGCTTTTGAACCCTTATTTCCTACCCAGGAAAAAAAAAAAAGTCATCCCAGGTGAGTTTCTTGCCCTGGTCACTCGATGGCACTGAATGGTTACATTTATCAAACACGAGGCTTCTTTCATAGGAAATAGAATCCTCCTCCTGTAAAAACAATAGCACTAGGGATTCTTTTCTCTCACCTGCTTTGTCCCAAATCCTGGTTTGGGATATCACTTCTGGAAAGGAGAAATATTAACTTTAAACAGGGAAGAAATCTGCTTTGGGTTTCTGTGAGAGCAGTGACTCTCAGTGTTTGTAGCTGGCCAGTAGGTGGTTGAGCTGACCCATGCTTGGTGATGAAGTCTTTTTTGATGGGCTTAGTTTTTGGTGTGTAGAGGATCTTTGTTTAAAATTTGTGGCTTTCTGTCAGGTCCCTGTGGAGTTCCGCCTGCTCCACATACAGCAGGTTCCTCATTTCATCCCAGCCAAGGCAGACATTCAAGAAAACTTGTTGGTTTCACCAGAATACTGTGTTCTGAAAAAGACCATGCAAAATAAAATATGCTGACTACACCAAGTAGGAATTATGTATTTGATAATGGCACTTTATTCAATGCCCTCGTAAACTCAAGATTCCACCTGCTATCTGTAAATCTCAAATCAGTTTCCAAATAATACAAAAAATCCTGCTCTTAAGCCTGACATTGTGTCCCATTAGCTCTTGCACTATGCAAGAATTAAGATGGATCCTTCCCTACAGGAAGAAATTAGACTGAGTTGGCTCACTGCCATAGACTGTAGCAGAACTTAAAAAAAAAAAAATTAAAAAAAAAGCCTAACAAATATTCTATTGGGCAGAAATGTCATTGTTCTTCCTTATAAATTCTTCATATGATCACAGGCAAAAGTATGTACACAGTCTTGTGTTGAGATGTGCTTGGTAATTAATAGTCTTCATTTTCATCTCTTGTTGTCATCATGTTCCCCTCGCTTTCCAGGGGTTCATGGTTACAGCACAGGAAACAGTTGCTGGTTCAAACTTGGATCCCACAGTTGATCTCATCTCTTCTGTGACCTCCTGCACAGGCTGTCAACAGCCTGCAAGATTTATCTTCTCCAGCATTGTTTAAAATGTACTTCAATATTTTGTGGCTTTTTGTGTGGTCTTATAAATGTCAGAAGAAGTCTTTTTTTCTTGCACAGGCATGTGGTTCTTCATGAACACTTCATAGGCTTGAAGATACATCTTTTTATGTTGGGCTGTAGTCTTTTAAACCAGTGAGTGATCTGTAGTAAGAGAATTTCATAGAAGAAACATATGCACAGAGGAAGAAGAAATGTTTATAAAGTAGCAGATGTTTTTATAAATTTATAAAGTAGGAAATAATGGTGCATTTTGTTAGGATTAGGCCAAAGAGTTGCCATGGTTACAAATAAATCACATTTTCTTGTTTCCATGCTTAAAAATGTACTTTTAGCTTTATAATGTATTTAAAAATTAGGCAGTAGTTTGGTGCTTGCTGCTATTATTATTTTGTTTTTAACTGATACAATTTTTTTTTCAGTGGCTGGTGAAACGTGCAATAGAAACAAGGGAAGAAATGGGAGATTATGTCCGTTCTTACTCTATATCACAGTTCCAAAAAACTCACAGACTGCCAGAGGTAAGATCAAGGCAGGTCTTGTTTCTGTTATAATAAGTCACATGTTCAGTTGCAGTACCAGCCTCACAGCTCTGAAATCCACACACTTTACCAGAGTTGCTTTTGCCATCATTTTATGAATGAGTCCTAAAGGAATCCTCTACACATTTATCTGGGAAAAAAAATTGAAGCATTATTGTGATAGAAATTTTATAGATTCTGGTTAACTTTTGCCTAGTGATTGCCTTAGTTTTTCTGCAGTATTTGGTATTTTTGTGTCATTCTAGCTGTTCAGAAACACCCAGCATTCTGTGGAGAAGCTAATCTAGCTAATTGAGGATTAATATGCTGTTAATACTCTATAATTTGGGGTTTGTTTTGGAGTCCAGAAAGGCAGCTCTTGCCTTCCTGTATCCAAACCCCAAAATTTGTTCTTGAAAACTAGATTTGTAAAAAACTTCATTCAAAACCAGAGCTGTTCTTCAGCAATGATATGAAGTTTACTTGGTAGAGGAGAGGTTGAATGAGCTTGGATATGTGCCTGTAGTGCAAAGCCATCAGTTCTGTGCATACATATCACAAGGCAATTGCATTTTTGACATCTAGAACCCAAATTTTGTCCCTTAGTAACAGGATTAAAGGGAGATGTCTCTGGTATTGGGACAGATTTTATTAACTTGGGGTGGTTTTGATTTTGATTTTTTTTTTTAATTATTATCTTTAATGCTTAGAAACTAAAATAACAGTAGAGGAAACTTCTCTTTTCCACATCAAGCTTTGTTTCTTAATAATGTAGTAAAGATTGGAGATGCCAGTAGTGGGCTGGGAATGCTGTTGTGTCAGGTACTGCCTAAGCAGGGAGTAGCCAGGCTGCTGGTTTGGACACAGTTTTGATGACCTATCTCCCATGTGAAGGCAGAAACAAGTACAGCAAATTTGCTGTGTTACAGGAAATCACTAACATTTCCCCAAATCATTGGGCAACTGAGAAACTGTTTGACTGCTTTATTTCACAGAATCATTAGAATGTTTGAGATATAGTCTCAATTCCTGGTATTTTTAATTACCTCCACTGATGTCTTTCAGGATGATGAGTTCATGCAAAGAAAAGAGAAGGCACTCAAAGCAGTTACTGATATCTTTGTAAGTATGTTAGACTTCTTTTTTTTATGGCCAGGTAAGTGGTTTTAGTCATGAAATGGAGGTGGTTAATTCTGTTTTATGCAGCCAGTCCTGGGTTTTCTCATGAGAATATCCCAATTAAGTTACATGTTGATCTTCATTCTTGAGACAGGTCTGGAATGCCAATCTGTCAGATTGATAGGTGTGCACTGTATGAGGAGATATCCATATCCACTGCCTGCATGGGGTGTGTGGAATCCCACACTATCAAACAAAACTCACAGGGTAACTTACAGGCTATTGAACACCCAGCAGACTTTAATGTGTGTTTGAAGCTATCAGCAGTTGTGCTATTTGTCTTGAAATTAGTTAATATGGTGATGATCTCAATTATCTGCATTTCAGACCTTGACTTTTTTACTTCTTGTAATTAGCAGTGAAGGTACACACTCCACTTCAGAAATGTTTTTTCTTCAAGTAGCAGATGTTGGTTGGGAAAGGTGGTTTCACCTGTGGTCTCCCTTTTCACATGCAAATCCTCTAACTCTTGGATAAACTGTATATATTTTTTGAAAGCTTGTTCATGAATGCTACAGAAAGTGGCACATAAAATGCCTAGGTTCTCTCACTCTCATACCTGAATTCAGCTGGCTGGCTGGCAACTGGAGCTTCTGTCCTTTCTTTCTATTTTCCCTCTTTGCTTGGGGCCGTCAATTCATTTTTGACTCAGTTGTTCACCACTGGTTTGGGCTTTTTTTTTTGGACCATCTTGTTAAATTTCAGGCCAGCATTTGACAAGAGAGGAGAAATCTGGGTTTGCTTTGAATGGGACATTTCCAAGGCTCTTCTCCTGAGAAAATCACTGTTTTTCAGACAGCTCTAGCCAGGCACCTGAGCTCTTCATGCATAGATGGAGGTACTCAGTGCTGGTGTAGGGAGCATATGAGAGGTTGTGTAATGGGCCAGGCAAGTCACCCTACTCTTTTTTCAGGTTTTGGAGGGAGGTAGTTGTTTTTCTGTACAAATGACCTGAGTGCTGCTGAGCCTAATATACATGGTTGAATTACAGCATGTGTTTGTAGAATAACATTGCAGTGAAAGTCTCCAGGTGATGACCAATGTGATTCCTTTGTTAATCTATTTGAATAATTGACCTTGCTTTGGAAATTTCAATTGCAGTCTCTAAAGTGTTGTTCCCCATTTGATTGGGTTTTTTAATTATCAGCAGACTTACAATGAGTCTTTTACTCCAGCTAGAAACACTTTCCTTTCCAGTGAGATGTGTACTCTGTTTTACAAGTTAGGTCACCCTCTACATAGGTATCATGGCATAATTTATACACCTGTATAGCTCTTCACACTGAGGGACAATGCAAACCATGTGAGAAAGCAAATTCCAAAGGTATGTTCTATCAAGTAGCATTTGAAGCTTATTGGGCTTTTGCTTATTTTCAATTTTCAGAATAATTGTCCTGATTTTTCAAATGTGCCCTTTACCTGCACTGTCTTTAGCACTAAAGATTCTGTATCCAAGTGGCTGATCTTGACCTTGTCACTGAAGAGGCAGAAACAAAATAATCACAATACTGTTATGGGACACCTGTACCTAAAATTTTCAGTGTGATTTAAAAAAATAAAGAAGATATTTGATTAACAGTTATGAAGGGTTGCCTTTGGTTACTGAGAATGAGTATTTGCAGGGCTTGGTGTTTATATTCTGTTCATTTGTACTCTGTCTTCTCTACTCTGTCTCACAGATCTCTGGTTTGTAGGTGCATGGTACATAAAATTTTTACATTTGTTCATCATTGCTTAGAGTGTCATTAGCCAAACACTTTTCTTTAAACAGATGAGCTCTGTCAGGATTGTGTCTTCTACAGCTGGCACCTGATCTTCTTAAGGAAAGATTAGTTCATGAGATTTGTTAAGGCATTTAGGCATGAGTGCAGTCTAGAACACACAGAATGAATTTTCAATGCAGAATGTGCACAAGCTTTCCTATCTATAGGAACTGGAAGGAGGAGAAGGTGGCCATTAGATGAAAGTTCTTTTGCAGGTCACCTTTAAATCATTGTGCATTGGAATTGAAAGAGAAATCCACTCTCCTAAAAGAGGATCAGCAAGTGTGAAAGATGAGTTGGTTGTGTGAATTCATTATTGTAACTGATCTAAGGACCTACCCTTTTTCTCAAGGGGACAGTACCCTGAGATTCATGGTCATGATCTAAAGGCTGGAAAAGGGAATGTTAAATACCAGTGATGGTCATTGGAATGAGGACTGCTGCTGCTGAAAGGTGACTGGCTGGTGAACTGAGGTTATCTTGCAGTGGGTTTGTTCAACTACTCAATTACCTGATGCCAAGACTAATGTTTATGGTATGATGCCTACACTTCCTATAGCACAGGTGTAAAATAGAATGTCATCATTAAAGCTGTAATTACTTTTATGACTTACATTGCCTTATTGTAGATGTGAAAGTACATTTATTTAGTGGGAGATCCTTGGTCATAAAAAGCTTTTTCATGTGACAGTCAAGAATGTAGCAAGATTGAATAGCTGCAAGCAAAGATGACAGAAATTAAGATTAGAAATGAAGTAAAAATTGTAAAGGGCAACAGACAAATTCAGGAGAAGCTTGCAAAGGAATATTGTCAGTTTTGACTTGTTTGAGATCTCCACTTTGGGATTACATCTTTGAAAAAGGTGGAAAGCCATTTCAGCAGTGTTATGGGCAGGAATTGTTCATTGAAAATAATAATTGGTGTGGTACAGAGAGCCAGATCAAAAAAGAAATGTTCTCCCTTTTGTTTTTAAATTGGAAGCAGCTCTATCAGTACAAAATAGTACTTTGGAATCCTTGTTTTATTTGATGCACTGTTGTCCAGGTGTTGGATTACACTGGGATAGCAGGAGTTTGTCATTTTGCTACCAAACTTCTTGAGACATTTTTGTTCTGTAAATTGTACTAAAATCTGCTTTAATTCCATTGTAACCTGTGATCATTGAATAAATAATAATTGCATTTAGTTATCTAATCAGAGTTTAAAAGTAGAACTAACTCACAAAGGAGGTAACATTTCTAGCCAAATCATTTTAATAGATGTTCAGTGTGTTACTTTTTACTCTTGTTTCAAACGTGGCAGAGGAGATGGTTGAGACATTGTTTCATGTTAAATACTCATTTATATTTTTCTTTAATCTTAGACAATTTCTATAGAAAATTGCTTAGAAATTGATTCAGTAAGGTTTTATAATGTAATTCCAAAAAGACAAAGTGAAGGATTGAGTTGGAAAGTAAACAATGTGGATATCCCTTTAGATAACAATTCCTCATTTATTTTAGAAACCCCTTTTACAAGCTCTGAACTCATTCACTGTCTTGCAGGAGGTTTACAAACCCCAGAGAAAATACAAACGTCAGACAGGAGCTGAGGAACTGCTGGATGAGGAATCAAAGGTTCATGCTACACTTCTGGAATATGGCAGGTGAAAGGCTTCATTTAGCTCTCTCTGGGTTTTATGGTGTGTATTACAAGCAGTACAGATAAAATTTGGATTGTGGTAGGGTTTTTCCTGTTCAGAATTGAACTCTTTCAGGTTTACTCCTGTTTGGTTTCAGATTTTGTTTCCTTACCCTGTAAATTCTCTGGGAACTGGACAGTCCTCGTATTTGTGAACCGTATTTTGTACAGTGGGAGACTTTTATGCTCCGTCCAGGGTTTTTTTAACATACTTGTTTTTTATAAAAATGGCTTAAATACATCATCCTTCCAGGTAGTGTGTGTCAATCAACATTGATTTTTTGCAAGCAATCCACTGAAAATTTGGTAAAAAAGGACCTGCAGTTGCTGTTGCTTCTTTTCCTAATTCTCATGTAGTTCCTGCATCAGGAGGCTGAATCATGGTTGAATATTTTGTCTTCTAACTTTCCTGCAAACTTTCATTCACAGAGGAAGTTAGCAAGGCTTTCACTTTTCCATTATCTCTG
Source organism: Illadopsis cleaveri (assembly GCA_013399915.1). NCBI lineage: Eukaryota > Metazoa > Chordata > Aves > Passeriformes > Timaliidae > Illadopsis > Illadopsis cleaveri. The sequence continues at coordinate 75,738 of VXBB01016371.1, read as the reverse complement.
AAAGTCCCTCTGGTTTACTGAGAGCTCTCCAAACACATGAAAATGAAGTTACAGAGCTTCTATTTCCAGTTTCTATTCCCAGTTTTCTTTTCACAGTTTAGTGGTAAGGACATCCTGTCTGCTGTCTGAGCTGTTAATACTTAATGAGTGCAGATGACATCTGAATTCCATTCTGTATCTTCTGGGACTTCTTTTTCCTCAAAGCCATAGATTTTTTGATTTCTCAAAACTCATTGTTTTGAGTAGTTTCCTTTTAACAGTAATATGGACTGTAGTGTAGTAGCTCTTTCAAATGGGAAGAGGGCATTGCTTTTTCATGAGCTTTACATGACAGTATTTTATGGAAAGTCAAGATTTGCAAATCTTGTTGGAAGGAATAGATGGACCTGAAACTATTCTGTAAATATGCTCCAGTACCTGCTTATTTAGTTTACTTGAAACATTTCAAACTTAATTTGATCCTGGGTCTTGGTGCATATTTTATGTTGCAAATTGATAAAAACTTTAGCTATTTGTGAAAGTCATAAACAACAGTATTTTTCCTTCATGTTATTATTGCTCTTTTAGGAGATACGGATTTAGCAGACAAGCAGGAAAAACAGAACAGGTAAAAAATGTACTAATTTAAAATACTCAAATTGTGGGAAGAACTGCATTGTTGAAGTGTTGGTTACTGTTAAAACTTAAAAGAATAAACAGCTATAGCTTCTATTATTAACAGATCTTAAAATGACTAACTGGAACTAAAAATCTTCATGCCATGAAAGGTGGAATTGATTACCCTTTTTAAAGGATTTCCTTCATCTCTGCTCACAGATCACATTTTGTAAACTTTTTTTTTATTTAGAAGAAAGAGGATTTGGGCATTGTGTTTGTTTTGGTTTGACTTTTACTGTTAGGTAATGACATATCTTGTCTGTTTAGTATCTTTTAACTGAGTGTTCCTTAATGTGATCATTAAAGGGTTTTTCTTTTTAAAGAACCATTCAACTTGGTAAGAAATATTGCAGACATTTATTACAAAACGCTTTGTTTAATGTGATAGAGAAACCTGATAAATCTTTGTCCTTCTTGAAAATTAGCATCCTTGCTGTGCTTTTGATGATTATGGAATCTTAAAATGTCCATAAAATAGAGGGTTCCAGCAGTTTTGTTATTTCAGTGCAGATATTAATTTGGCTACAAGTTTTTATTACAGACAGCGATAATGAAGATAATGCATTAAACACGTCATGGACCCAACAATACATTGAGTAGATTAAAGCTGCTCTTCTTCATTATCTCAGTATTCCACATTAAAATGTCACATTTAACTTTTTATAAATGGAGATTTTTTCCCTCAGAGTAACCACTACTCATCTTTATAGAGTTCATTTTGTTTCTTCAAAAATTCTGTTGCCTTTGGGATATTGTATATTAGATGTTCATCATGATTGTTGTGGAAGCTGAGTCCCAGGCAGACAGAAGTGGACAGAGAAATAGGTCAGTGGTGCAGCAGAGTGACCTAGAAATTGAGTCTGGCTGTCCCTAGTTCTCTTTACTTCAGTGGTACAAATTCTCCTAACTGAACCAGGCATGTTTGCACTTTTTGTGTTGCATGTTTGTTACACCAAAGCGATTTATGTTAAAAAAAAAAAATCAGTCTTGTCCTGTGTAGTAGACATCATATTCTGGGTTGTCTCCTGAGGTTGGCAGCTCTCAGAAGGCTGTGGAATAAGGAATCTTTGGACCAGATAAGTCCGTAGGAAGCCAGAGACACAGTTGGAACACTTGTGAGAAATCAGGAAGGCTTACATTTCAGTTGGCATGATTTGGAGGGTGAGGATGTTCCAGTAGCTGAAATGTATTCATAGAAACAGAACAGCTACATTCCAGTTTTCTCCTTGATGTCTTTCTTAACACTTTATTATACCTAGTTCAAATATTCTAAAGTCTTAACTTTTCTTTAAAAGGCTGAAGATAAAAAAGCAGTGCTACCTCCAGGGCTTGCAGCAGCAGGGAAGGCTGAGCCTTGTGATGAAGATGACCTTCAGGCTGCTGAAGAGGTGAGCCCCAGACACAGTTGGCATGGGAGGTACTAACCTGGGGGGAGAACAACAATTTCCACTGCCCAGTCGTTCTCCAAAGGAAGGGAAATTTCCATGGTTAGCTGAAGTGAGAGTTGCTTCCCACAGGAGAAAACAGAGCCTGAAATTGATGCACAAAATTAATGCTTGTTGAAGTTTAACACCCAAAAACTCTTTTTTTTTTTTCTTTTTTTTTTTTTCTTTTGTGAATCTGAGCATTTTTTTAAAAGGTTGATTTTTGATTGACAGTGGGAGCTGAATAATCTGAGTGAATGTTTACTGTTACAAGAAATTTTCCTTAAATTTGATAACTTTAGACACCTTTTCTTTTCACAGACTTAGGGCCCCATTACATGCTTTAAAATACACATTATATGTGTATTAAAATGTGTATTAAAATACACATTATATGATACTAATTAGATGTATGTGTCCCTGGCAGCAAAAAGCTAAACAATAGGAGTTAAATTGTTATGTATAATTCTTCATGTTTTGCTCTAGCTTCGCATTAAAACTCTGATGACTGGAATGGCTGCGATGGCAAAAGAAGAGGTCAGTAGCATTAAAAACTGATACAGCTTTGTTTAAATTGTGCTTGATTGTGGTAATTGTTCTTAACATCAGACTGCTGATTCAGGTCTGAAGTCTTGGAATGGCTGTGTTTAAATTTTCATAAGGAGAGTGCATAAAAATGGTTGAATTAGGAAGACAGTAAATTTTACAAAGCTAATTAGTTCATCATTTGCCTTGAAATGATAATGGCAATATAAATAAATGTCTCTTTCAAATGGTTTCTACAAGAATTTCAGGGGAAAGACAACACTCTGCAGCTACCCAAGATGCACTGGCTTTCTTTATTCATCTTGTGAAGTTATTCAGAGGAATACTGGGGAGAGTGCTGGAAAACTCTGTGCTTTTCAAGGTTCTTTTCAAAGCACTTATAAATAAACAGCAACATTAATCTAAGGCACAGAAAGTACTGGATATGTATCTTTTTTTTTTAATTCATTGTTTTTAATGATATAATGGAACTTGTAGTCTGTTCTTTGATTTCTGGGTGAAAGGACTGGGAATAAGTTCAGTTGTTAAACATTGTTTCTGTTTATGCTGGAGTCATGAAAGAAAAGGTAATAATTAGTCTAGTCTCAGAGTTGATTGACATGCTTTCTACTGAAATCCATTGTAGAATTAAGTTCTGTTTGAAAACTGGCTTTATACATGCATGCAGTTTAAAGGTGAATTCTTGCACATGCCTACATGCTTAGAGATTTAGTAAGCAAATGCAAAATTCAGTATAAAGAATAAAAACTAAGTTTTTGAAATATGTATAAAAATTTGCTAAAAGGATTTAAGTAAGAAATTTCTATCAACAAAATTAGGTTTGGAGGGTGGAATATTTCCTGTATTTTCTTATGATTAGAGATTTTTACTCATTGTGCAAACTTCTGTTTAAAATTAGAACTTACTGGAAATTGTCTTGTAAAAGTACAGGCAGTTCCAAAACTCCAAGCATTTTCTTGATACAATTGCAGGGCAAACTGACAGCAAGCACAGTTGGCCAGATTGTTGGACTCCAGTCAGATGAGATCAAGCAAATTGTGTCTGAATATGCTGAGAAGGTGAGTGTATTACCTGAGTGGGTTTAACCACGTGATGTTAGATAGCTTGTTAATTTAGGCTTTAAGCTGCCAGCTTCATTGCCATGATTCTCTTGAAACACACTTTTTAATACATGCTGTGGGCAGCAGCACGGCCAGAGTTCAGGAAAGTACTTTAAAGAGACATAAACATACCCAGGCTTTTGGTGGGATAGTACATAACCCTGAATTGCATCTCTGACTAATTTGGGTTTAAGCACCTGCCTAAATGCCTTCAGCAATGAAGAGGGGCCTGAGTTGTATCTATTCAAACTAGAGGCCTAAATTCTTGATATGCTTTAAAATGTTCAGTGTTAAGCACAGAAATACAGTTCTGTGGGCCTGCTCAGAGAAAAGTCCAGGCCCCCTCCACTCAGATTTCCTGATGTTTGCACTGGACTCCAGTTCCCAGTCATGCCCTGGATGTCAAGTTTTGAATCTCATCTCGTCAAACCCAAACCTTTGTTGCTTTGAGAAGTCAAAGCAATTAAATGTGTGTGTTTGCTCCAGTTGCTGTGTTCAGCTGTGATTGTTTTTTGCAGTAATGTGAAAAGAAAATCTGACTCTTCAAGCAATTAATGCATGCAATACATCACTGCCAGATATGAGTTATAGGTCGCTCTTACTTGTCCAATAGTCTTCTCATATTTCTTCCTTTTTGTTGACACATTTGAAGTATGGAGCTTTCCCATTGTGGAGATAAACCTTATAGCTCAACAGCAAATTCTTGGCCTTTCTTTATTATAAAAGATTAGAAGAAGAGAAGCCCAAGGGTCATATTTCAATGTTACATTTCTTCTGTTCTGAGAGAAGGGAGCAGGACCTTGACTATTATAGTAGAGCAATGATTAATACTCTGAAAAGTAAGAACTGATTCAAGTCAAACCAAAAATAGATCACTTCTCAAATCTATGGGATGTGATTAAAAAAAATAGAATTTCTGTGCACGTATGCATGCACCAAGAAAAGAATTAAGGATGTTGGCAAAGAGTTTATCAAAGCATCAGCAATGTTTGGATATAATTCTAATAATCTTAGGCCCTGGTAAATGGACACAGCCTGAGAAACACAGCAGTGCTTATTTGTTTACCAGAGTCTTAATAGAATCCACAAGCCCAGTGAAGATGCCTGAGGAACCAAATTCTAGGTCTGATGTTGCCATGGGCCAGGACCTTTCTTACAAGAGGCATTTTTGCAGATCAGTGCTTATGATTTTCTGCATTTGCCCCTCAGTTCTACTGCCCTGTTAACCTGCTGAGTGAACTGCAGGAAGGATTGTAGTGCCGTTCCTCATCTTCTAAAAACACTGGCAGAAAATTACTAATGAGTAGCAAATGGATCATCTTTAAACAATCAGAACATTAGTGATGGTTCTTTCCCATTTCCAAAAAGCAAGCTGTAAAGTTCACTTCCTGACATATGATCAACTTTTTTTAATGCCAAAGCTGCACTACGTGGATTTTTTACTATTTCTGCAAACATCAGTCTCAGACTGGTGAGACTCATATTTCTTTTGCATTTCCATTTTTCTCCATTTGTATCTTATGCATGTAAGAGGCTAAATGTGTGAGAAGGATGAGGTTTTGGAATGCCTAACATGATGAAGGGATGTGATTTGACTAAATAATAAGAGGAATGAGTAAGACTGGGTGTGTATTTGTTGAGTAGTTCAGGGTCACAGGTGTTGCTGAGAGGCACTTCTTCCTTTCCTAACAACAAAAGCAAAGAAAGCCTGTGAATTGTTGGGTTAAACCATCAGAATTGGTTCTTTTCTTGCTGTGGATGTAAAAACATAACAGATCATTAAGCTGCTCTTCAATATGAATAACATAGAAAATGAAGAGGAGGAAGACAGGTTTTGTCTCTTATTTTCATTTAAAATTAAGCTGCCTACCCATCTGTCTAGAGTGGAACCAGGAGCAAATATGAGTGAAGAGTATATCACACTTCTTGTAGCATTTTAGCTGATTATGCATTGTAGCAGTTGTCAACATTTGGTAATTATTCAAAAGCACTTACTTTTGAAGTCTTTGACAGGCTATAAATTAGCACTTGAGGTACTTGAAAATTAACTGATTTTCCAGTGAAATATTGGAAAATGGATTAAGTGAAAAAAAGGCTGAGTGCATTTAGCGAAACAGATGGATTTAAGTATTAAAATGAAGACTTTCAAAAAGTGCAAATAACTTTGAGGCAAATAATCCCTTAGAGATCAAGATATCACTGGGTTTTAATGATTCTTTTGTCTACTGCAAATATACAACTTCTATTATAAATGTTTTTCATAAAGAATGTTTCTGTCAGCTTTGCTTTAGAGAGAAGACTGGATCCAGATTTCTGTCTCTATTATGTGTTTGAGACACTCTTGGCAATGCATGCTGGATTGAGTAGTTCTCAAAGGCTGGTGTCAGCAATACACATGCACACACAAAAAAACCCTCTACCACACTGAGTATGTCATTGTCATTCAGCATGAAGATCCATCCAAGCCTCTATTTCAGAATGCACTATATTGTTCAAGGCTTCTGAAAATTCTGGAGCTGCTTATTGGGGTGTGGAACATCTCTGATTCAACAAGTTCAGCGAATACAGTGGCTTAAGGTGTTTTTTAGTACACTTGTGTTTTTTCCACTGAAGAGCTCTACCAGGTTTAACCGTAATGCTGATGCAAAAAAAAATTCTGTCTTGCACACTGTAGTATTTTCCACCTGTCCCAGGGCATCTGACTTTTTTTAGCTTACTTTACTTTTGTAAATTTTGGAGTATAATTCAGTTGTTCAGCTGCTTCCTTATTTTGGTGTGAGGTAAATCATTCTTTTGGATAGTGGGGCACAGTTCTTGATAAGGAATATCATAGGTGTGTCCCACTTTGGTACTTCCTGAGCTTCTGAAGAAGCAGAAAGCAATGTTGTGAGCTCCAAAAAGCTGCTGTTATTGTTTTTTCAGCAATCTGAGCTTTCTGCTGAGGAGCGGCCAGAAAGGCTTGGAGCTGCCCAGCAACACAGAAGGAAGGTGGCATCTCTCAACAAGCAGATTGTGCAAAAAACCAAACTCCTCGAAGAGGTAAGTACTCTGTGTGTGTAGTAATGAAGAAAACATTGATAAAATGTTTAATCACAAAGGTTTTGCCATCCAGGAAATACCTGCAAGCTGTCTTCTGCACCAGCAATTTGTCATGCTGAACACTGATTTCTCTCAGTGTCTTGCTTACACTGCCGTTGCACTGTGAGAACAAGGTTGTGTTCTTGGGGGCAGTTAGCTCAGCCTCAGTTTTGGGGAGGACCATGCTTTTGCCACTTTTACAGTTTGAGGGCCCTTTAATTCTGTGCAGCTTGTTTTCAGTACATAACAATCTCAGTGCTGTTATTTTATGGGGGGGAAAAAATGTACTGACAGCTGTAAGCCAAATATAATCCCTTTATCACTTTACTAAAGTAAAAATTTCCTGGCTGAATTTCATTTACCACTTGCCAAAAGCAGCTTTTGAAATCAATGACAGTCAAGAACCCTGCCTTTTAAAAAATATTTATGGAGTTCTGGCTTCAATACTGCAGTGAGTTTTGGCAGTCAGTTTTCATGAGATGTGGGCTGCAGACTTAATTTTTTCTTTCAGTTAGTTAGAATAGAGTTTATTGGTGAATTATTGGTGAAAAATTATGAAAAACAATGAAAAAGCTTTCTTTTTATAAATTTGGCTGTGGAAAGGGAAGAGTGGAGCATAACGTCACAGCTCTGTGTTGTGAACAGCAAACTAAAACAGCATGAAAGGAAGTGGAACTGAGCTATGTGTGCATTTTTTGTTTGCTCACTTTTGGTCCACTTTTGTAAACTATGTCCTATTTTTGTTACTATTTGCAATGCTATCTTAAATCATAAGGAGTTTAAAGAAAGATGTTCTTCTAAAATTAGCCTCTGTAAATTAATTGACAAGGGAAATACATAATATTTAATCATAATACATATGTTGCTAACTGCCTTATTAGGCATTCCATAGTTAAACAGAAGAAAACCATAAAGCAGCTTGGTTATTTGGTGTGGAAATGTCTGTGGTTTGGTGCCATGGTGCTTCTGTGCAAGTCTTGAATTGCCCTGACTTATTTGGAGAAGTATAAAATGGGATTCATTCTTAGCCTGGTGTGAAACTAGGCCAGTACAACCAGGCTAGAAAAGTTTGAGCAATTTAGCAGAGATTCTGTCCAGTAAGTCACCATTCTGTTGGCCCTATTTTTTAAAAGCTGTTGTTTATTCTGGGACTTTATACATCTAAAAGGTCAGGTGGTAAATGTTTGCTGTTAGTAATTAAATATTCAATCAGAATCCTTGCAATCAGATGCATGAGTAGCTGACAAGAAAAGCCAGTGTTTGTTATGCTTGGCCTGCTGTTTGACAGACAACCATTATGAACAGCTCAAATATTCTCTGTTCTCCATTACAGGTGTAATTAGTGTGAATATAGAATCCAACTCTTTTTTTTCTCTTTCGTAACAGTTGCAAGCTAAATGTGCTGATCTGCAGGCAAAATGTACTGAGGCAAAAAAGACATTAACAGAGGTAATCTTTGGGTTTTTTCTGTGCTGTTTGTAGCTGAAACTTTTTTGAGAAATTCTGTGTGTGAAGGGGTGTATTAAATAGTGAAGGTGTTTGCCAGCTTAACTCACTGATCTCATGGTGTGGGAAAGTCAATTTATTATTAATCAATTTATTATTAATTGTAACCCTTAGGTTAAGAGTTACAGTGAAAAGCTGGACAAGGAATTGGCAGCCTTAGAAACAATAGAATCCCAAGCAGATTCTAGGTAAGTTTCTTCCTTTGTTACCTTTGAAATTCTAAAAAAAAAATGGTTTTAGAATTATTCATTCAATGTTTCTTGCTTTGTCAACCTAAACACTAAAATTTAAGAATTAAATAATTCTCTAGCTTGCTTTCCACAGACAAGAAATATTACAATGGGATTCAGTCAAAATGAAAAGTGTCAGTCTGTAGTTCAAAATAATTGTAGGTGTTTAAAGCAGAAGAACCCTAGACACATCTGACAAGTACATGAAGCCTTCTTGATTTATTTTGTTCATATTTGAAGCCTTTGTGTCACATAAATTAAAAAGAAGTCTCTCAAAACTTACACAGCAATGAGGTGAAAACATAGCAAAGCCATTAGAATATTCAGTGTAACACTCCATCTTTATCTTGACCTTGGTATATCAGTGCTGATATTTGGGGTTTTAATTTAGCCAGGTTTTATTGTAAATTTATTTAGAACTAAGCTTGTTTTAATATATGTAACTTCTCCATCTGTTTAAATGAGCAAATGAAAATCTAACATAGTTTACTGGATCTTCAAATTTAGCATATTACAGAGTCTGCGAGCACTGGTGGCCATGAATGAAAACCTAAAAAGCCAGGAGCAAGAGTTCAAAGCACATTGTAGGGTAAGTTCCAGTGTCTCCTAGAAGGATTCATTTAAAACCTGGTAAATAAGCACTTTACTGGTGTGTTGTTGTGCTGTGTGTCCCTGTCTGTCATCTGTCCCACACCCCCAGCCTCCAGTACTGCTAACTCCATGTTTATATTGAATATTAGCACCCCTGGAGCAGGCAGGGGTGAGGAAGGATCTGAGTTGATCTGGCCTTCCTTAATCCAGGGCAGGTCCTAGACACCACAGCTGCCTTAAGCTGGTCAGAGCTGAGCCTCCCGTGGCTCCTCTCCCTCCCATTCCCATTCTGCTCAAATGTGACTGTGGGGTTGGGCTGTGCTGGGCACCCACTGTGCTGTCACAGCCTGACATGGATCATCTCTCCCTGGGTAATGCAGCCAGCAGTGACCTCAGGGGTGCCCAAGAGGAGGGCTCAGCAAGGCCCCTGCCCTTGGAGCAAGCCACCAAAAGAGACAAGAGTGAGATGGAGCTATTGCAGTTTTCAGAACATGTTTGGCTTTACTGTTTAAGTGCTTTGTTTGGTGTCCTGCTGCTGCTGGATGTATGGACTGCCCAGAGATTGGATCAGAGAGAAATGTTCTCATCTCCTGTTCAAACAACAGTGGATGGAATTTGATAGAATGAAAAGAAATAAAGAGTGTTCTAAGGGCTAGACTGAATATAGAACCCTGTTTTCCTGTATGTACTCCTTTGGAAAGCTCTAAAGGATTGTTCTGGAAACTTCCTTGCAAGAAACTTCAGGTTCATTCATTTCTCCAAATGCCATATATTGCTTTCCCATGTCACACTGTTGTAATGTTGCTTTGCTTCTTCGGTTTCATTTTCCATGTCACTCATTAGTTGTCTCAGCTGGATCTGGTATATTTGCAAGTAAGAAATAAATCTGTTCCAGTGTTTGTTACATTACAGTTTAATGTAATGAATATTAATGGATGCCTTACCCTTAAGCAGGGAATGCTGTTTAATCTTCCAAATTTAAGCATTATGTGTGTGGTCACCTCTGAAATTTTGTTAGAAGTCTGTGTTTTCAAAATCCTTCTCTGCCCTCTTTAAGGGAAGAGGTCTCAGTTAAAAAAAAATCAACTTTTGTTTGTTTTGAAGGAAGAAATGGAGAGGCTACAACAAAATATTGAGAATTTGAAAGCTGAAGCAGTGGAAAGTGGGGACGAACAGGTAATAGCAGAAGTCTAAGTTCTTATTTTCAATTTGTGTTTTGAAATGTTTGTTCAAGTCTTTCTGAGTTTTGGGACATTCTTGTAAGTATTAAAGTATCTGCTGGAATATCTAAAAAGCTCTGTAAAGCCACAGCTCAGGCTAATAATCCTAGAAATACAGGAGTCTGAAAACAGCAACAGCATTATCTGTTACTTTCACGGAATCCATGGGGCTCTGCTCATAGGTGCTTTTGTGCCTTTTATTTCTTTCTCTGTAGTACCAGAGAAGAATCTCTGGGTGTTGTGCTGAGAGCTGTGCATATCTCTGACAGAAACAGGTCTTCCTCAGAAAGAATGTCTCTTTGCTTGGGTTTTTCTTAGAAGTGGGATTATCTGAAGGATGAAAGCACAAGCTTTCAGTGGCTCGGTGCACTGCATGCAGTGAGCAGCTGTCACAAGTTAGGCTTTAACACAAGTGCATCCAGACTGATGGCAATGAATAATGAATGAACAGAAAAGGAAAAGCTTCAATGACTTTATTTTCAGTGGGTAAACATTTGATGCCTTCATGCCTCTGGAACAAGGCAGATTACAACTTCCATGATGCTCAACACAGCATGAAAAAATTAAAGTGCAAACCAAAATCTTGAATTTTTTAGCAAGAAAAAGTTACCTTGAAGTCCATACTGCAGGAAGTCTAGAACACATGTCAGAGGGTTTATGTTCTGTTCAGGTGCCTTGTTTATTCTTAACCCCACCAATGAATCAAAGTATAAACACTCAAACAAAGGGTACAGACAATATTTGGATTTGTATCTTCATTTAAAGTCTGACTCTTGTAAAGCAGTGCAAAAACTAATGATAACTCTTGAAAACTAAAATATCAAAAGTTAAAAGCTATCTAAATGCCCTTGTTTAGAGTAAATGATGTCAGGCTTTTAATACAGATAATAGTTATTTAAAAAAAAAAACTCTAAAAATGAATGGTGGTGTTATTGTGGGAGACAAAGATGAGCAAAACTGGAAAACAAACCCAATCTGCCATTTTTGCACTGCAGCTCTCATATGCTACTGTAATACACAATTGTTTTGGGTTCTCAACTTCCAGGAGCCAAGTAAGATTATAGAACAGCAGTACAAAGCTGAGAAAGAGAAACTTCAAAAGCTGCGCCTGCTACTGGTGAGTTGCTCTTTGTGTTCTTACTTGTACGAAATGGATGACGTTTGTCTTGTCTTGTAACTTCTAATACTTTGTTTTGTTGTTCTAATTTTAACAAGTGTTTCTGTCACAAATCAATTGCAAAAAAAAAAAATTGATCCTCAGCCAATGCTTTTTGTTTTTAAAATCAATTATTCAATAACAAAGTATTGCTGGGGGGGGCTTCATCCATTTTAAGAAGAGAACAAGAAGAGGCTTTTGTTTTCTCCCCTCCTAACTTTCTATTCAGGCACGAAGGAACAGAGAAATAGCCATTTTACAACGCAAGATTGATGAAGTACCCAGCCGAGCTGAGCTCACACAGTATCAGAAGAGATTTATTGAACTTTACAGTCAGGGTATGTATATCAAACAGGACCATCCTGCTGAAGGCTAAAGCCCTGAAAGGAGGGCACTTGCATTTTAAGCATATGGCATGTAACAACACCACCTACTAGTTTGGTGGTATTTTAAAGGTTTTTGGTATTCACGTTACACATCATATTTTTGAGGTTTTATAAGCTGGGCTTTAAGAATTTTCCTGAGGGTGGAACTCAGTGCACAAGATGTCTGGACTAAATTTTATCTGCAGCAGGTTCTGTCATTTAGGTTAATGATCAGTATGTTGTGAAAATCTTTAATTCACCATTCACAAATTAGGTTGCTGTAAGTTTGAATCGTGTTTAATTAATTTGCCTTACCATTAGATTGCTTTTATTATTGCCACTGACATGACATAACTGGTTCTGAACCAAACTATGTCAAGAGCTACAAAGTAAAAACAGTCTCTTGAGGAGATTGGTTTCTTTCATTTTTTTTATTAACACAATCCTGCAATATCTTGGTAGGAGCAGAATACAAATTGTCTTCAGCTTTTATGGTCAGAAATTATAAAATTGGAAAAGGTGCAAATGGAATAAAATTTCAAAGTTGTTCCATTAAACTGATAACAGACCAGAGTGCTTACTGGTGTGTATTTCACTAGCTTGTGTGTTAGCATAAGAAAACCTAGCTAATGATTCAGAGGTATTCTGCATTTATTACATGTATGTGTGAACCAAGCTCTGGAAGGGTGAGCAGTTCCAAACTGATTATGTGAGTGTGATCTAAATCCCTTGCCCTGGTGAGGCATCTCCAGCAGCACAGTCCTGTGCTGCCCTCCATGTGTGCTAACTCAATACAGGAATAGATGTGAGTACAGGTCCAGTACTTCTTCCCCCTCTTTGCTGTTCCATGCAGTTTATTTAATCAAGTCCAGCTATAAAGAACTTTGGTGTTTTTCCTTAAATTTTCTGCGTTCTCTGTCATGTCTAATTCAAAATCTCTGGTCAGAGCTGCCCAAAAGATGGAGCTTCCTTTATGTCTGAAGTACAGAGAGAGACTAGGATCAAAGAAACTTGTGCAGCTTTGGGTGTGGATTTAAGATGCTTTGAATTTTATGGGACTTTGTTTTCTGAAGTACAAAGTGCGAGTAGTACCTCAGGATAACACACTGCTCAGTCATGGCTGGGAACCTGTGTGGTACAAGCTAAACTTCTAGAGAAATGAGCTGGAAATCCCTAGCCAGTTTTTCTGTGAATTGTGATCTTTTTAGAGGTACTTAGAGGCTTTTCATTTAGCCAGATTCAGGTGAACCTTCAGTTGCCAAAACATAGTTTTTTTGAACTTTGATTCAGAGGATGTTAGACAAGGCAATCATCAGCACTAACTTCAAACCTTAGTGATTTTTGTGATTTATTTTTTTTTGTACCAGAATCCTTTTTGGTTACAATATTCAGTGCTTTGGTTTTGACCTAACTGAACCTCTTCTATTGAAAACATTTAAGAATATCAGTGAGCCAGCTGGTTCCTTCTTCCTCTTTTCCCTATGTCTGTTTTACCCTGCATGGGTTCTGGTGTGTGCCCATAAGGCTCCATAAGCTGGCACAACTTTCCAAAACAGGTGAAATCATGAAAGGTTTTCTGAGTTGTGTGGAATCCACTCATGAAAGACTTGTGACTTTCCTGAGCTGCTGGAAGAACAGGAGTGGCATGAAGGAAATGGTTTGGGAAAGGCCTCTTTCATTTGGCAGCAGTTCTGCAAATCCCAGGCTAATGTGCATGATTTCACCAATTTTATCCATTTTAACCCATACATCTTCTCCAGGTTCTGGTTTCTGGCCAGAATGACTTTTGCTGCCTATTGAACTCTTTCCTTGGGAGTCACAAATTTAATGGATTTCCTTAAGCATTGAAGAAGTAAAGACTAGAGGAAGACTCAGCAGATTTGAGTATCATCTTGTAGGCCCAGGAGAAGGCATGTCTGAGCCTTGCCTTCCCAGCTGAGCTCTGACCAACATCTGCTGAAACCACCTAAACCAGAAAGTATTATTTAATTCTATCACCACACTCAGATTATAAGAAGACAAAAAGACTTTAAAACAGCTAAAGCTTTGTTGGGCATCTTGCACATGTGTAGCTTGACATTTATAGTCTAATGCCCTTTTTTTCCACACAGTACTACCAAGATTATCTGCTCTTCCCTGCCCCTGCTGAGCCTGTGCCCCTCCAACAGCACAGGCAAAGCCACTGTGAGCAGCACAGCTGCCTGAGGGGTGTCAGGGTAAAGCTTGGGAAGGAAGCACAACAGGCAGCTGATGGTGCCAACATGTGTTGGCAGAAAGGGCTGTCAGCAGTTGGGGCTTTATTTAGACACTGAGCTGTGTTGCTCTTATAAGAGATGATAGCTGGAAACCCTGCTGAGAGAAACTCTGGAAGGATGTTCCCTCTGCATGTACATTAGCCAGTCTGTTCCATTATTGATAGTGGAAAATATGTTACATAAAGCCTAGAGAGTATTTTTACAGATTCCATTTTACCTCACATTCTTTTATTATTCTACCCCCCTTTTTTTTGTTTGCAGTCTCAGCAACTCACAAAGAAACGAAGCAGTTTTTTACTCTGTATAATACACTGGATGATAAGAAAGTATATTTGGAAAAGGAGGTAAGAAAATGTTATTACTATTTTCTAAGTATTCAATCTTTGGGAAAGGAAATAAAAAGTTTTTGTTTAGCTTCCACCACATTCAGTCATGTCAGAGCAGAGTTACTGGTCTTGGTAAACAAAAATGGAACAACTGATTCATAAGAAAATCTGTAATCTTGGAAGGGAAATGGTCTGTGTTGTAAAAGAATTGCTGTTAGTACAGCGTGTTTAAACCACTCACTGTGCTCTCAAAACATGAGTAACATTTGATCAGCAAATATCTGTCTTGCTATCATAGCACCAAATTACCCTTTTTTCTCTTTTTAGTCAATACCTTTTATTATGAACCCAGACCACAGTCAGTAACTTTGGAGAGCAAATTTAAGCTGCTGTCAGCAACATCAGATTTATTTCTCAGGGTCTGAGCTGCCTACACTTAATTTGCTGATGACTTTACTGGGTCAGAAGAGTAGTTTTCATGAAAGAATGTTTCTTTCCCCTCCTCTTTCCCATCTATGTAGAGTTCATTTGTTTCTTGGGCCCAACTGAGTGATTTCAGTCCTCTTTTTTTTGCAATGACAAGTGTCTGATTTCAGTAAAGATGGAGAAATAGGAGGAAACAGGGGATAAAAATTACGACTTTTAAAATACAGAATGTTTTGATACCTCAGGTTTCTCTGCTTATTCTAATAAAATAAGAACAGATTAGTGAGTTTTGTACTATTTAGATATATTTCTTTAATTTGTGAGACAAGCAGTGGTCAAATTCCTGACTATGTAAAGACACTTTTCAGTGTCCTTTCACATGCTGTTTTGGAAATGATGAGCAAACATTTCCTTCCCTTAAGCAGCTGATTCTAATCCACATTAGGTAGTTAACATTTTTTCCATTCAGAAAAGTCATATATCAGATTTAAAAAAATGAATGACGTAGAAGTTATATTACTTAAAATTACTTTCACTTCTCCCCTACATTAGCATTTAATACAGATTTATTTGTTTGAGGTTTTTGTTTTATTTTTGGTTTAGTTTTTTTTGAGGGCAAACCTGAAAGTTTAAAAATTATGGAGAGACTAGTTTTGGAGACATAAAAAGCAGATTATAGAGAATAGAGAAACAGAATATAGAGGAGATTTATTTCACTGTTGTATAACTAGGAGTACTCTTGTCAAAATACTCTTGGGGGTTCACAGGGGGAATTCTGAATGTCTTCTGGTGCCATTGTAACTTAGTTAGATATATAATATCAATGAGATTTCCTTGAGATGCATTTAATATTAGAACCAAGGTTTCAGCAAGTAGATATTGTCTAATAGTGTATAAAAAATGTCTTTGGCACCTGTTCCTCACAGAGATTTCTGGAATATACTTGCACTTTGTCTTGTACCTGGGTTTTGGGGAGTTTTTTTTCCCCTTTTTCCTCCCCAAACCAGCCCTTTTGTAAAACACACAGAACATCAATGCTATAAAACCACAATAGTAAGAATTGTTGTACGGTTGGATTTTGGCTATTGAATTTTTAGTTCTGACTAAAAAGGTCCTGTGGTCATGGTTCATATTTAACCTTATTTTGAGAAAGATGCATTTTTTAACAAGGCTTTAAAAGTAGTTTTTTTCATAATGTCTTCCAGTTTTGGGGTGTGTCTGCTGATTTCACCAAATTACACATTGTAGAGGAACACATCCACACTCTTCCTATGCACTGGTTGTTCAGCACTGCTGTGCAGGGTTACTTTTCCTGGCTTGAATGTGTTCTGGTATAAACTGTAATTATGTTCTCAAGCACAGGCTTAGTGGAATTATCTTGAGGCAGGGATGTGAACATGGCAAATATTGATGAGTAATGCAATAATTTCACTGCTGTAAAGAACAGGAATTCTTAAGCACCTTGGCTGCTTGGGAGTCTGTTCAGAAATTGTTTTCCAAGGGAAAGTCAGGAACACATGCAGATTCTGCCATGCCTGTTTATTGCTATGTCATTCAGGTGGAAGATTTTAAATGTTGGACAGATGAGTTCAGCTTTCTGTAGCAGTGGGGCAGGTAATTCTGTTTGCAGCCCTTGGGTTTGTGCAGAACTCTTCAAATACTCATCAAAAGGAGAAACTGCATGGAAGGCTTAACCACAGGAGACTTGCAAGATGTACTCAAAGCTGAGAGAAAGGATCACATTAATTGCCAGTTGTTGAATTTTAATGCTCTCAGCAGTATGTAAAAAACAGGAAAAAGGCAGTTAGGATGTATTCCATATAGTTTTATTAGTTGGGGGAATTTATACAAGCAGCAAAATATTCCTGGGATACTGTTACAAATGTCTATTTTTGTCTTCATTCAGTGCAATGCTACTATCTTGTAATATCTTGCCATTCTGTACTTTTTACGAGTTCACCTTTTAGCATCCAGTAAAATACACATAAGCAAAGTGAGTAATGATGCATGGCTGGTAGGAAACCTGTAAACCTCATCTGCACAATGAAAGCAGGGCAGGAATTCACCTGCTGCTCCTGCACTGCTTGGAGAGTCTTCAGAGCCTTGTGTGGAAATAGTTCTTCAGAATCTGTTGAGTGATTCCCATCTCAAAGGCAAAAGTGTTCTTTTCCTGTTTATTTGTGATGTGCTTGTGTACAGTCAATGTTGAACACTGGACCAGCATCTGCAAGGTGCTTTTATGTCAAAGTTCAACACATGATGGACACATGTACAAACCATTTTATTTTATTGCTTTAGTTTGGGAAGGCATCGTGCTGGAAAACTCTCAGGAGATTAATTGAGTGCCAGTAAAATTAAAAATCTCAGTTGTGGTCCAACACTTCTGCTTCTGTCATTCCACCAGTGGGATGGATTTTACTAAATCGAAAGGATTGTGGTTTATCTTCTGAAAGAACACTTTCTTTCTGCTTTCTTGTACACCTGTCTGCTTTTGAGGGCATTATCTATATAGTGACTTTTTTAAAACTAAAATTCATCTTATTGTCTGTGAAAGCTCACACCAGAAAAGATAAATGTGTATTTTCTTCTTTTTTTTTTTCCAACTCACAGGTTAACTTACTGAATTCTATCCATGACAATTTCCACCAGTAAGTTACTATGGTTATCTCTTAATAGTTGCAAAGAGTGGTAGAGTTGGTTGGACAAATGGGAGTGGGCATCAGTTACAGAGACTAAAAATTTCTTAGAAGATTTTCTAGTCATAAACTGATTTATAGAATGGTTTATTAACTCTGTTTAAGCCAATTTGGGGAATCACAAACTTGGAATTACGTAACTTTTATAGCCAACATATGTTTTTAATCTCTGACTCTTTAGAAGTGGAAATTCAGTCATAATTTTCCTGGAATTAATTTAAGTCTTTTTCTCCTTTTTGTGGAGTTGTGGTTATTACATTATGTACAAAACACTAGACTGGGACATATTTCAGACATGTTTATTATAAACTACCTCTGTATTTGAAGATTTTGGTACAGTGTGGAGTCAAGATAAAATTGTGGTTGCTTTAGAAGTTCATGGTCAAATATCAGTCTGTGAATCAGCCAGTGTTTATTTTTCTCTAGTGATTTTAAGGTCTAAAATGACTTCTAGGCTTTCCCTGTTACAGTGTGAAATTATTTTGTACATTTGCTGTTCTCCTAGACCTCTGTTCACCTTCTTACTATTCATAACAGAGACTTTTCTTAAATGATGTTTTTATTTAGTTATTAGCAGTTGATTTCTGTAGAGCATGTGAGAGCAAGGAACAGACTTGAGCTGACAGGGAGAACACCTGGGATGGGCTCTGAGCTCTCTCTGTGCCCATCCCTTTGGTAGCTCACACCAGCTGAAGAGCTGGACTGTCAGTGGTACCAGTGATTAAAAGGATGAATTTTTACACAGAGCACTAAGCAATGAGAACTTTGGACATGGGTAGATGTGCAAGACAGCTGCAGCTGAGACACAGTGTCCCACATCCCTGTCAGGTGCTCCATTTTCTCCTTTCCAGAGCCATGGCATCGTCTGGATCTCGGGAGCAGTTTCTGCGGCAGATGGAGCAGATTGTAGAAGGCATCAAACAGAATCGAATGAAGGTCTGACTCCTCTCACTTCCTTTGTTAGAACCTGGGAATTATCTCAGCAAAGCCTCTTGGATAATACTTGTGCATAGAAAGATCCATTACATGAGGTGCAAATTAGGCAAGCAACTAACAAGTATTATTTCTTCTCACATCCTCAGAAACTTCTCACCACTAAATGTCAATGAATAGAGTAGACAGAGGTGTTTTAACACCTCTGTCCTGACAGGAATCTTATACCCCTTAACTTCATTACTGGCAGTGTAGTGATTTAAATGCCTGAGACAGCTGAATGCCACTGAAATCACTGAGAACTCTTCCAATTTGGACTGTGTGGGTGCAGTCAGACCTGCACCTCAGGCAGAGTTTCTCAGACTGTGGGAGCTGACTGAAGCTGCTTTCTGCTGTTGAAGAGGGTCAGCAGCACCTCAGTCCCAACCATCACATGCCCTTGGTCCCAGTTGCACTCAGTGCCACTGGTACTGAGAGTTCAGCATTAGGCTTTTAATTTTTAAGAGCTGACCTAAACATTCCTTGCATTTCAAGCACGAGCCAGGGGTATCATTTATGAAGTATCTGTCTCTCCTTGTGTGTTATAGACAGTTGTTCCTTATGCAGTATGTCCATGTGTATCCCATATATATGCTCTCTCACCCTTCCTGCATACCAACAGATGGAAAAGAAGAAGCAAGAAAACAAAATGAGAAGAGACCAGTTGAATGATGAATACTTGGAGCTTCTAGAGAAACAGAGGCTTTACTTCAAAACAGTGAAAGAATTTAAAGAGGTAAGAACACTTTTGCTGTGTTCAACTGCAGTGTGTTCAGTGACTTGTGCATTAATGAATAAACAAGATTTCCTGGTATGATGCTTTTCACACCACGTTCATGATGTATCTTGGTCATTTCCTCCATGTGAACTCTGAATTTGATTCTGGGAGTTCTTTCACTGCTAGATTGGCACCTCTCCATGTTACAGGGAGAGGTTATCAAACAGGTGGTGTGTTTAGGTTTTCAGGTGGAATCTCTTGAAAATCTGTGGGCAGTTAGGTATTGGAGCAAAGAGGGGTGTGGAAATGTGTGTGAACAAGGAGGAAATGCAGGGTCTGGTTGTTAATCTTCAGGAACCAGCCTCATTGCCTAATGATTGTGAAAGCACTGTATAACACTTCATTGATTTAGCCTTTCCTAAGCTTTTAATCATCATGGGCTTTTGTTACTTGCTGTCTCCATGAGAATGAATGAACGAAAAGGAATGCTGCAGGCAAAATTGTCATTTGGCTTCATATCTTCGAGGAGAAACATCTTTGTGCAATTATTCCTGCTTTGTTCTGAGACAGTTCCTTCCTGTTTCAGACAGTGTACTCTGGCAGAATGACAGGGGCTGTTCAGCTCCTTGTCTGACATACAGAATTTTACATCCTACTTGCAGAATTTTGGTAGATCTATTTTTAGGGTTTTTGCCTATTTTTCTTCCATTGCCATGTGAGGGAATTTCTGCTTAACTCTGCTACCCTTAAAAATAAAAGAAGTCATGGCTGTGGTACTGAACACAGGTGTACTCAGGTAAATGTATTTCCTGACCAAGAGTTGTTCCCTGAGCACTGACTCTTTTGCAAACTGTCCTGCAAAGTTCCAGATCACCTACAAGTAATCTCCATTTCAGATTTATTCTATTTATAAGCAAAAAGCTGAATTTGCTTTAGCTACATGTAACAGCTTCAGATGGCTGGTCATGCAGTGTTCCTTCTGGCTTGCATGTCATAAAGTTTAATGAATATTGCCATTGGAATAACATTATGGATGAATCAGAATTACCTTCAACTCATCACTCATTCCTGTCTGCTTTGGATTTTGGAGATGTTTCAAAATGAAAGAAAGGGTTTGGTTCTGTTGGTGTGGAGACAGAGGCAGCAGAGCTGAGGGTGATTCCTCCTGTGTTTGTTAACAGGAATGCCGCAAGAACGAAATGCTGCTGTCCAAGCTGAAAGCCAGTTCTTCCTGAGGAACCCCAGCTGGGGAATTTATACAAGATTGTTCAGTCCATTGAATCTCTTTTGTAAGCTGACAGTTATAACTGCAATGTAGATGTATATATATAGATATATATAAAATATATATACACACACAGCTGTAAAAGTCTGGTTTTTCCAGTATGTGTTCAGTTTACATTCCCTCATCACATAGCTGTATTATTCATTATTGCCTCCACTACACAGTAAAGAGTTAACACAGTACAGCAAAAAAGAAACACTGTCTAATTTTATTTATTTGGGTTTGGGGTCTTTTTTCTACAGTAAGGACAGCGGGAATGTTTTTTATTTAGGTGTTAACATGGAATTAGGTGAAAATTCTGGAATAAGTTTACATGTACTGTGTATTATGTCCACTACCACACAGGATGAGCACTGCAGAATGCAGTAGTTTGTTAATTTTGGCCCAAAAAACCCCCACAGAATGAGATTCTTCAAACTCACTTTACCAGCTAATAACTTCACATTATTTTAGTTTACACTCTAGCCATAGATAGGATTCCAAAGGATAACAATTAATTTCTAATGGCTAAGAAAATGAAAACTTACCTTGGATAATTCCTGGTGTAAAACTATAGATCTATATTTTTATAAAGTCTAGCTGTTGTATAAATTTCTTTGAAATTTCATTTTTATATATAGAGAGTGTGCTTGTTAAATTAATAGCTCCAGGAAAAAAACACCTTAATACTAGGATCACCACGTTATCCCTGGCTGGGATGAAAATCCAAGTCTGTCACCTGTAATATAGGAAGATAAAGATTGAAACATTCTGCTCTAATGAACTGATGCTCACCTTTGAAGACAACAACCTACTTACCCTGCTGAAGATTTGCTCTTGAAAGTTCAGAAACTTTGTGGGACACTTTCTGAGACATTTTTGTATCTGTATATACAGTATTTTATAATTCAAACAGTTGCTTTTTGTACTTAACACCAGGATTTTGGACTGACTTAATGTACATGCCAACTTCAGGAGAAGAAAACCCATGTTCCTTTTTCCCACTGACACTGATGACAGTGCTGTTTGATTACTTTCTATGGCAGCAAATATAAAATAAAGGATCTTTGGAACCCAGTGACATTCTGCTATTGTGTTTTTAAGGTGGAACTTGCCTTAGAAGCTTTCTCAGGCTCTCGAATTACATTAAAAGTGCATTAAAAGGTGAGTCGTGTCCATAGTCAAATGAGTCACTGTTTTTGTGATATCCTGTTCCTTCAGCATAAACAGAAAGAAAATCTTCCCACTGAGCCAGCTGGAACCTTTCTCCCCACCACTGGTTAGTGGGGGAATAGATCTGGGCTGCTCCTCTTGCATCTGTTCAAAAAGTCAGTCTGCCCAGGGCTAGCAAAATAATGAAGGCAAAATCAGATTCCAAGTCCCTTCAAAGAAGGAAAAATTCACATTCAGCATTCCTTCAAAGAAGGAAACCTGCACTGAGTGCTGCCTGCAGACTTTCTGTAGTCAGCTTTGATATTAGGAGCATTATTTCTGTCTACAAACTTTGTTCTCTGTAGAAACTGTAAGGCTGTTTCTGGTTTGTAAATTGAGTAACTCAACTTTGGCACCAAGGTGAGACCTGCTGGGGAATTCAAGCTGTGCTGTGTTTGTGTACCATGCAACTCTAAAAAAGTAACTTGAATGAGCATTTCAATTTGGGATTTATCATTTTAATCACAATTGCTTTTTAGCATCAAACAAAATTTCCTAGGTAAGAGAAAGATCTTGCCCCGACTTCATTTGGTGTTACCAGGCTTGTGAAATAACATTTACAGGACTTGCAACCAAACTGAATTTCTTTATTAGGGTTATTAGCATTGTCTGCTCATACTCATCTTCCAAAGCCCTTTCATTTCTGCACATTCTGGGCTCCCACAGCACAGCTGCTGCAGGAATCTCAGAGCCTTGCTGCAGGACACAACAATGCCCTTCTGCTGAGCAATAGGCTCCAGTAAGCTTTTCTAGGAGTAAATTCAGTGTCAGGAAATAAAACTTAAAACTAGTAGTCCACTGCTTACAAGCAGAGATGATTGGTGTACTCCAAATGGGTGCCTTCTATTGGGGAAATAACGACCATAACATCTAAGCTGTGCCAAATGATGTCCCTTTAGATTTTTTTTTTGGTTCTTTTGATAGTCAGGATACTGTGTCATTTATCTCAGTTCATATGGGATCATCCAGCACATTAAGCAACAACCACTGATAACGTATTTTCTTTGCCCCAGAGTAAGCTGTGATTAAAACCCAGAATTTTAAATCCCAAATCTGTGCTGCTGCTCTTCTACATGCAGTCTGCATTTAGAGGCAGTGTGGGAAGGGGATTTTGTGAAGAGCTTTCTAAAGCAACTGTAATGAAATGAAAACTCTGCTTGCCTCTCGTCGCCTCTGGGTGCGTGGGGAGGCTGCCTGTGTGAGCCTGTCACTGTAAGACTCACTGCTGCCACAGATGCTTGGGTGGGCACAGCACTGGCTGCTGATCTTCAGAACTTCTCACAGTAAAATTCCAGAGGCCCAGCCTCACCTCCTAAGGGAGCTAAATTCATCCTTGAGGAGGAGGAGAGCTGTGTCAGTGCCCTGCTGCAGCTCTCCCACTTGCTGAAGGCACTCTGCTGCAGGTCAGTGTCTGCAGCAATGCCCTGCACGTGTGCAGCTGCAGGAACTGCACAGGGGCCTTGCACCTCTGTGGTGTTCTCCCAAATTCCAGAGGCCAGGCCATGGCAGAAGGTGCCTTCACAGCCTGTGTTACTTCAGGGAAGGGTTCTGGAACTGGAGCTGGAGCTGGGTGCTGCTCCAGTCTGTTGGAATGTGCAGCTGAACATCACTGCAGCTCCCCCAGCCAGACTGGGATGGGCCAGGGCACCAGGGCTGCCATTGGATTTGTGTGAGAGTAATGACTTGGCTTACCAGGCTGAGGGAGTACAGGCACTAAAATTTGTCCAAAACATGATTACTAGAAACTTCATGAGTGCCACATGCAGAAGATTTATATGCTTTTCAACACCAGCTCAGGTTTTAGGGCAGTGACTCTCTCATATGCAAAAATTCAACTGACTTGAAAAATTGTCAGTGGTTCTGAATGAGGCTGCAGGTTTTAGTAACATTCAGTCTCTTACATATGTGCCTTCCTTCTGGTTTAATTAAGCCTGCAAACACTGGTTTGAATGGTAGCTATTCCATATGCAGACAAGTTGAGAGTCACAAGGGAAAGTTATTTAAATTGGCATTTAAGTCTGAGTCACTAACAACTCTTTGAAACTCTAGGTTATTAAAACTTCTGAATTCCCATTGAAATTGAGAGAAGCATCCTCTGCAGGAATGCAAGACTCACAGGTGGCTGTGGCTGCAGGGACAGCAGGTCACACTGGACTGTCACAGCAGTGCAGGTGTGAGGGACAGCACTGCCTGACCTCACTGAGCTCCTGAGATGCAGCCAGGCTCCCTGACGCCTGCTGGGACTCTGTCAGTAAAAAGCTGCCATGCTAGAAATACTCAGAGATGCTGTCAGCTCTCCCACTCAGAGCAGGGGAGGAAGTAAAACCCACCCAAGAAATAAATATGGAGCAAAATGCACTTGGCAGTATGCAAGGAAATAGATTATTTGTGTATATTATATATAAATATATATATATATATATATTCAAGTCAGGGGTGTTTGTCAGATCTTGGCAAAATGATTTAAGGCTTGGGTTTGAATCCCTTTGGGTTTTGGGGAGTCACTTAGACCTGTTGATGGCATGAACACCTTTGTTACAGGAGGAAGTTGATGCCAGCTGACAAATTGTGGCCTTCAGCCAGGTTGGGTGATGAGCACATTTATGGTGCAAGGGCCCCAGACACGGTGCAGGCACTCACCTACCACTGCCAGGCAGCCACATGTTGCTGCCAGCACACCTGTGTGACTGAGCATCCTGCTGGGTGTTTGTAACACAGATGCCTGCTCAGTTTTATGGTAGCATGAAGTAACCATGCATACAGACCCCATTCACTTGGAGGGGTTGGTGTCCATCTTGAGCTCACCTGGGTTTCATAAAACAGGGAGAGTCTGAGCCTGGCAGAGAGAGGACACACAAGTGAAAAACCCTGACTAGATCCTGTGGAAGCAGTGAGAACACATGCTCAGGGGCTCTGAATAATTCTGTATTTGCCTCCTAAGTTTCACTTAACCCCAGGGGACACAGCTGACCCCTGGTTGACCAGGCCTGCCCATCAAGCCCTGCTGCTTGCAGAGCACACAGCCCCTCAATCATGGCAGGGTGTTTCTGAGCTGCTTGGTCATCCACTTTAATTTCACCTCAACTCAAGGACTGATTGACTGCAGCATGTTTATTCCCTTCCAGAGAAATCTCACAACCGAAGCCAGCATCCTGCCCGTATCACAAACACGTCAGTATTGCTCAATTAGCAGCTCCCACCGGTGCCTTTGCTAATGAGGAGAGCTCCAGCACGGCCCCGGGGCTGGTGGGGCGGGATCAGCCTGTTGGGTGTGACAGCCGGACACACACAGAGCTTCGCTGGCAGACCTCAGCCTGTGATGATTTGAAGAGCAGACGGGAGGCATTCCCTGCTTCCACCTTCTTTGCCAAACCCTGGCGTAGCACATATGTATTTCTAAGGGGGAACTGTAAACTCTCAGTAGGTTTATATCCAGACATCTTCCATCTTTTTCATTGCTCCTAAATCCCCTCAAGCAGCTCTTGTGCATGAAAACTGTACATATCACAGGCATGTTTCCCTCAAGAAATCTCTCTATTATGCAATAATAATTTTCTCCTCTGTGTCCCCTTTTATCTTTGCTTTACAAAAAGGTTCTTGAAGGCATTGTTGTAATTTTTGTTAAATGCTGTATAAATGAGAGGATTAAAGAAAGAATTTGAGTAGCCAAGCCAAAGAAAGATGCTTTTCCAGACGGGCGGGATGTTGCAGGAACAGAGGGGACTTATTAATTCTGTGATGAAGAACGGGATCCAGCACAGTACAAAAACTCCTATTAAGATGCCAACCATCAGAGCTGCCTTTTTCTCTTTCTGTTCTCTCCATGTTTCTCCATCTGTCTGGAAAGTGATAGCTGCACGTCGAGCTGTAAACACCATCTGCGGTTCCTGCGAAGCTTCCTTCACCTCAAACAAAAGCAAACACAGTTTCTTACCAAGACAGTTTGTTTGAGTGAAGTATTACTTTTAAATGACAGCACAACATCTGTGCACCTACCACAAAAGGCCTGGACTCCATTCCTTCCATGCTAAAAGAAAGCAAACACCCCAGTGTCACTTACCAGGCTTCTCATTACCCTGGAAAAGCTGCCAAGTGTATCTGACAAACAGAGCTAAATAAAGAGTACCTGGTGCCA
Source organism: Illadopsis cleaveri (assembly GCA_013399915.1). NCBI lineage: Eukaryota > Metazoa > Chordata > Aves > Passeriformes > Timaliidae > Illadopsis > Illadopsis cleaveri. The sequence continues at coordinate 49,861 of VXBB01016371.1, read as the reverse complement.
TGTGTATTGTGAGATTCTTTTCCAGTTTATTTTATTGGAAGTCTTCATACCTAGGGGGAAATCAGGTTGTTAAGGCAGACTAACAAAGGCTTGTGTCTGCTGCTTATCCCTGCACCAGACTCATGCTGCTACATGGCCTTTAGACCCACTCTAGCTGAACTGCTTCAGCAGGGACCTTGGACTAGATGATTTCCAGAGGTTCCTTCCAAGTCCAACCATTCTGTGATTCTGTACTTTCCCAAAAAGTACTCCATCACCAGAAAAACACCATTTCAATTGGCCTTCAGTTCAAACTCTGCTTCAGCATAACTTATACAAGAGAGGAAAAAATTTCAGCTACTTCAGTGCTTCTTGTCTCCTCTCACTAAGGGCAAGACATTCATCTCTGCAGTGAGTACAGCACAGTGCTCTGGGGCAGAAGTTATTCATGTGCTTTGAGTCTGACCAGATGAAGACACTCCCTAGTGATTTTAATCTGAAGACTGAAGAGTCTGTGATATTAAAGTTCTTCTAGGTGCTACAGTTATGAAGAGAGTGCAATAAAAGCAAGAGTTTAAGGCTCTAAAATTTGCCTGAGTGATAATTCACAGGCACTGCAAGACTTTGACAGCACTTCAAACATGGGTCACTGTTAAATTGGCTACATATTCCACATGCATGTGCTACCTTTGTAATAGATGGAGGGCCTCTGCTCAGGATGAGCACAGCAATTCAGACAAAGAAGCACTGGCAGTGGCTGAACAATCACTCTTCAGGATGGATATCCCTGTCTGCACCCTCAGACACGACACGGGGCTGCAGAACGCGAGAGCAGCAGATTATGGGTGCAGGCAAATAATGGAGGAAAATGAAAATCACATCTGTTCTGACAATTAAAATGGGACACCCCTCATGTAGCAAGGATCACACCATTTGTCAGCAGAAGGACTTGCTCTGCACGTCCTTAATCACACTCTGCAAAGAGGGATGAATGCATGACATGAGGACAAATCTGTGACAAGCAACCATGAAAGATTATGTCTTAGCCCTGAGGAATAGTTACATAAGTGCCTCTTGGGAACAGCCATACAAAGGACATTGTCATGAGCATCAGGCACTGTTTGGTACTGCATTTAACCTTCAGCTCTTCCTCAAGAGATGGAGCTTGCTGTGTGCCATCATCAAATCACAGCCTTCTCACCACTTCTGACTGCAGAATTTTCTAGCAGTGACCCTTTTATCACTTAATTACATATTGTAAGAAAAAGTTATTTCATTTCCTTTGCTAGAAGATACCTCAGTCCTCAGGTGTTTTCCACAATGAAGCTTGCATTTACAGCCTGGTCAAGCTCCTGCTGAAATCAGAGGAGTTTTTACAAATTTCACTGGTTGTTAGGTCTGGCCTATGAATACAAAATAGCAAGTGAAAATAGATCATGGTACAATTTGTAAATTACTTGCTAGAACTAAATGCAGCTCAAACTGTACCAAATCTGCAGTTCCCAGTGCCAATCCCAGAGGCTTTGCATGACTCCAGTTTCCAATGTAAGTCACAACAGCTGACCTTTATCCCTGTACCACGCAGAACAAAGGACAAGTATGGAACCTTTACCCCCATTTTGGGCTTACTGATGAGCACTAGCAAGCAGGCTGTGACAGCACAAGAGATGGTCACAGACTGTAAATTAGAGCAGTCCATGGAGATGCCTGGGGTTATGCTGGAGCCATCTCTGCAGCGCTGCACACTGTTCTCACTCGGTGTCTAGCAGCACACTCTGCCTCGGGCACAGATTTCCTCCCATCTGCACAGGCACTGCTCCAGGAACTGTGAGTCAGGAGCACTAAGGAAATAGCTGGCAAGGACTGAAATATGAAAGGACTGCTACTCTACTGCTACAGAATTTGGTTCTGAACTCATGAAATCAGCTATTTCCAGGACAACAGGCTGTGAGAAGTGCAGAGATGACTGCTGTTCTGTGAGAATAATAGAGTAAATGAAGGAAATGAGCTCAAGTACAAATCCTTCTACAGTCACAAAGGAGTTTGGTTTTAGTTCTAGAATTTATTCTTCTGTACACTGATCAGCAATTGCAGTTCAATGCCCCTTCTATTGTGCATCTGTCCCCAGTAAATTACTGCTTCTAAAGGGCTACATGTTCCCAGAGCTGTATGTTCTCAATTCCTGTGTTCCTAGAATGTCACAGAAAACATGCCACTAAGGAGCTTCTGACAAAATCCCTTGATTTAAAATGCTCCTTATAGCTTTAATGATTGTTATTACTGGTCCTTCGTGGCAGGTGCTCTGTGTGTGTTTGTCCTGCACCTGCAGGCTCTGCAATCACAAAACAACAGTAAAGATGATAAACATCAATCAAATCTGGCTTAGTACCACAAATTCAGAGTTTTGCCCATCCCAGTGTGGTTCAGCAAAGGTCATTACTGCCTCAGTGCAGCCCTGGCACACTTCTTGCTCTTTGAACAAGAACACAAGAAACTAAATGCACAACAAAGGATCAAAACCCAGAAATGTCTACACTCTCTTGGATGCTCCACCAACATGACAAACAGTTCATTTGACAGGGAGAAGAACACCCACCTCCTTTCACAGGATTTTCTTCTGCTGTAAGCAGGACTAACTCTGTATTTCTCCCAAGAAATCACTACCCACTCCATTTTGCTTCCTGCCTCACTCCTTTCTGGATGTTTTTGGCAACTCTTCTGGACAGTTGAACTTTGTTGTCTGACCCATCTCTTCTACTTGTACAGAGACAAAAATAAGAAACAAAAGGCCCGTGACCCCTTCAGAAAAGAACAATCTGTTTTTTCTCCCACACTGTCCTGACTGGTTAAGTGAGTTGGAGAAGCTGAATGGGCCAAGGTGCAGAACAACAGAGCACCCCTGGAGCTCTGGGACCTGCTGTTTTCCAAAGTAGGAAGGACTCTCACAGAACTCTAAGGTTTGCATCATGCCTAATGCTTTTATACACTATGTAAGTACTTTGAGAAGGGGGAAAGAAAAAAACCCCAAAAAACCCTAACAAAACCTCCACCAGTCATCAACAGAAATTGATTTTTAACTCCTCATATGAAAATTTAAACCTGATTTTGCAATTGCTACATGTAAGTAATGCAGACATTCAGATCCCATCATCCTTGGTTTTGCTGGGCTATCCCTATGCTACAAGGGATTTCATTGATTTAAAAGGGCACTACCCAGCAGTATCTGCTGTTTTTCAAGCAGTCTCATTTATTTCAATTGGACTGTTTAGAGAGAGAATTATTGCCTGCTGTCAACAAGGTGTGACAGAGCATAGCTCTCTGTCAGTGATGGTATGTCACTAGATTTTTAATGAGGGTCGCCCACGTCAGTGTTGCCTGCAGCATTCACTTTTTAGGGAGTTTCATAATTGGCAAACAATTATAAAAGCACCAGCTTAATTTAGGATCCCAATTCAGCAATTATTTTATTTCAAAGAAAAGCAAAAAAACAAGCTCTCATTAAAACCTGAAGCATCTCAGATATTTCATGTCCATCTCCCTTACCCGAATTTTTTTCAAAGGCCTTGAAAAGTATTTTTCAAAAACACAAGTAAAATTTTAACCAAAGAATGACTCAAAATAGTTATTCTGTAGCTATTCTGTTCTGCAGCTCTGTGAGAGTGTAGGAACATAAGGTGTGGATGCCAACGCCCAGTTTCAAAGAAATGTCTGTTCTCTGTGAAAAAAACCCAAATCATTTCACAAATATATATATACATACTTATACATAGGGGCAACCTCTAAAGCACGTTGGTGCCTGACTCTGTTGGCTGACAAACACCAAGGTACCACCCTCACTGCTCCACTTTGTGCATTGGTTTTTCCTACTGCCATCTGAGTGCTACAAACTCAGACCTTTTCTGTCCTTACACATGGCAGAACTCACCAGCTGGATGTTCCTCAGGCCGTGAGCTGCAGCCCTGCCATGCAGTTCCAATCCAGCACTACCTGACAGCTCATTCCTCAGGGCAACACAGATGTGTCTCCCAGCAGGGATCACTGTTATTGCTCACCTCCAGGCTGGGAAGCACTGCCAGCCTTTGGCATAGTCTGCCAAAAAAGCCCCACTAATATTCCTCAGATCAACTGGTGCAGGGCACCTGGAGTGAAAATTGACATAGATGCAGAGGGGAATCCACATCCAGAGTCACAGTGACAGAAGGAAAATGTTGCCAGGGTGAGCATGACAGGTGAGCACTCTCTGAGAAGGAAGGGATGGAAGAAAGTAGAGGGAGGAGAGACATTAAGGGAGAAAGGAAGGGAAAATTAGAATGAGCTGATGGGCAAACCACGAGAAGCAGAACAGAATTTACCCCATCAGAGAGGACAGAGCTGATGCTGACAACTTATCAGCCCTGCATGCAGAGAAGCAAAGCTTGGCAATGTTATCTTTGTGTTTGCATGTTTAAAAAAAAACAACAGGGTTTTGCCAAAGAACAGTAGTGATGTGTGTGAAGATTCCCCTCCAAAATTCACTGGGGTACTGTTACTCTTGCTGTGGATGTGATGGATCCTACTATCACAAGCTTAGTGAGTAAATCTCAGTATATTGATTTAGAAAGAAAACAAGAAATGCATCCTGAATGCCAGCATGCTTGATCCACAAGTTCATTTAATGTACACGTGTGCAGCATCAGCTCTTCCTTCAGGAGAGGAGTAAAGCTTGCATCTGAATCACAGAAATCTTTTAATTTAAGTCAGCAAAAGGAGCTGCTGGGACAGTGGAGGTAAGTTGCCACTACACACCAATTGCAGACTCAAGAATCCCTGTTGGGAGAAGTTAATATGTCAATCACACCAATATAAGAAAGAAGACCTACTCAGGCAAAGGCTTGAGCATTTGCTGGTATTGCAATAACCCCTCCAAAATGGGTGTTTAGTTCACTCTGGCTGAGCCCTTGTCAGTGCAGCCTAAAGCAGCCCCCAGGGACTGCATCAGCAAAAATCACTTACCTGGCAGCCGTGCTGGGCCCACGCAGGGCCTCGTGCAGACAGAACTATGACAATTTGCAGCCAGACTCTGTCCTGCTAAAACTGTCACTGAAAGTGTCTCAGCTCATTTCGTTTCCAGGAATTTTAGATTCCAAACAACTAGTCCTGTATGAGTATGTGTGTCTGTAAAAGATGAAGCATGTAAAACCACTACAAATAATCAGCTGGCTTTTGTGCTTGAAGAGATCATACATTAACTCCAAGCAATACTTTCATCATACTTTAAACAATTTCAAAGAAATTTGCTGCAAGCTAGGGGCTGAAGAGGGTAGGAAAAAAAATGCCCCAAGAGAAGATAGTCTCAACTTCTCTAACAATTTTTTTGCTTTTTCATAGATGATATCTTCATAAATCAATATATATTAAAAGTATCTTCAAGACATTATGATCCAAATCTGCGAGTCTAATCATATGTAATTCCCAGTGCTGTTATCTCTTGCAAGAATCTGGAGACAAACCAACAGACTCTTAATTGTGACCATAATAATGAGCTTCCTTGACTCCAAATCAAAGAGAGGATTTTGCAGGGGAGTGAGGCTCTGCAGGGTTAGCCCCAATGGAACAGAAATGCTCTCTGTAGGTATCTCTAACATCCACAGAGCACATCTCTGGCTACTGGGAAGGGACTGGGCTTAGGAAGTGCAACATGCAATCACAAAAACATACAGACTGGTAGGAGCAAGAGCAAGGGTATGTGACAGAAGGCAGGGAAAGTTTATAGAGAGCACAGCCAAGCACGGTGGAGGCATGGAATGGGTGACAGCAGCATCATGCAGAGAGCCTGACTGATGGAGCACAAGGAGCCAACCCCAACCCCTCTGAAGGGACACAGCTTTCCTGTCAGCAAGGTGTATCCCCAAAATGAACGAGACCTTCCAAATGACTAGTGCACTGCAGGATTACTATCTTTGGGATAAGGAGAACATGGTTTTGAAGCCAGCAGGTAATTTTAAACCAGAAACTATTGCTCACTGCTTCAACACTGTGCAGTGAGCAGTATTCAAGGTAAAATAGCCAAGCACATCAATATATACATATATACACAAGTATATTGTTTATGTTGTGTAATTTGCTTACCAGAATCTATCCAGACACACAAAGCCTGTGCTGGTAGATAAATGCGCATTTATCTTGGTACAGGACCTAGGGATGTCTTTATGTCTTTTTTTACCCCACCAACGCTATAAAAAACACAAAGAGGAAAAAAAACCCAACAAAGAGACAATTTTCAAAAGTCTCTCCTGACTGGCAGTAAATGCACCTGTCCCTTACTCTTATAACACACTAAGAAAAAATGAGAACAAAGCTCTTCTCCAGGAGCTGCACTTTTTGACTGGCTAATTACTGCTCAGGTCCAGCCTGTGACAAAGTTAAACTCACACGGGAGCCCCAGGGCACCTCTCAACCCATCATCGCAGGGGTGAGGAGCTGACGAGCGGCAGAATCGCAGTGCCTGGGGGTGCAGCAGGGGCTCCCTCCCCTTGCCCAGCCTTACCTGGGCAGCCTCGGGCAGGGGCACCACGGCGTTCCTCCTGCAGCCCCCCATGTGGAACTTGGACGCCTTGTAGATCTTCCAGTAGACGAAGAGCACCACGCAGAGGGGCAGGTAGAAGGCCCCGCCCGTGGAGACGATGGTGTAGGACGGGTCCTGGCTGAGCTGGCAGCGCTCCTGCTCGGGGCTGTAGGTCTCGGCCCAGCCCAGGAGCGGGGCGAGCGAGATGGCGGCGGAGAGCAGCCAGGTGAGAGCGATCATGACGTTGGAGATGCGGCGGCGGGCGAGCAGCGTGTACTGCAGCTGCCGGGTGACGGACCAGTAGCGGTCCAGGGCGATGGCCGTCACGTTCCAGATGCTGGCCGTGCAGCACAGCACGTCGAAGCACACCCACACGAGGCACAGCTCCCGGCCCAGCCGCCACCGCCGCCCGGCCGACAGCTCCTTCACCAGGCTCAGCGGCATCACCAGGGCCGCCACCAGCACGTCCGACACCGCCGTGGAGGCCACCAGGTTGTGGGGCACCCGGTGGAAGGCCTTCACTCGCAGGATGGTCGCCAGCACCAGCAGGTTCCAGAGGAAGGTGGCCACGGTCAGAAGCACCAGCAAGGTCAGGATGAAGACGGTGAAGACGGAGAAGGGCTCCCGGCCCCTCCACGCGCTGCCGCCCACCACCGAGGAGGAGGCGTTGGTCTCCATGTTGGCGGACGAGGTGTTGGTGCCCATGCTGGGCTGGCACTGGCCCCGTGGGGAGCAGGGGCTCAGGGGCTCCGCCATGCCCGGGGCCAGGGCTCGACCCCTCACNGGAAGGGACCTCTGGAGATCATTCCCTCCCACCGCCCTGCCCAGGCAGGGTCACCTCGGGCAGATGTCACAGGAACACGTCCAGGTGGGTTTGGAATGTGTCCGGAGAGGGACGCTCAACGCCCGCCTTGGGCAGCTTTCAGTGCACTGCCACCCTCGGTATAAAGAAGTTCTTCCTCATGTTGAGATTAAACTATTTATGTTTTAGTTTATTATTAGTACTCCTTGTCCTGTCACTGGGCACCGCTGAAAAGAGTCTGGCACCATCCTCTTGGCATCTGCCTTTGAGATCTTAATGTGCATTAATGAGATCCCCTTTCAGTCTTCTCCAGCCTGAACAGGCCCAGCTCCCGTAGTCTCTCCTCATTAGAGAGATGCTCCAGACCCCTCATCACCTTTGTGCCCTCTGCTGGACCCTCTCCAGTAGCTCCTTGCCTTTCTTGTATGGAGGAGCCCAGATTTGGACGCAGTGCTCACATGTGGCCTCACCGGGGCCGAGTGGACAACAGTAGTCTGTGTCCTCACAGCCCCAGGTGGTGACAAGACACCCCCTTCTCCCCATGGACCCCATGAGACTATGGGACACCCTCTTCATCCACAGCCCCTTCCTGCCATGTTCCCTCAGTGTTCCCACCAACCATTTCAGTGCTCTTAAAATAAGCAATCAAATACGTGACCAAGGGCTTGGAGATGAACAATAGAATTGACAGTGGGAATGTCATCTTTCCGTCTGGATGTTCGGTGCTTTGTGGCGCTTTTAAGAAGTCTGAGGGATGCAAAACACAAAAGAGTGGAAAATAGCAATCTCATGTAAGTCTAAATACTTTACTTGGCATCTGTTCTCACTTTTCCCTGTTGACCTGAGAATTGATGAGAAAAGGACTTTTGACAGAGGTGAGGAATTGCAAAACCTATTTCCTAGTCCTCATCACTTTACCAAACATCACTTCAGGACTCTCTTTAACTGAATCTTTTCGGACTCAGTCTTGTCATAATATTTCTGTCAGTCTGAAAGTCCTTAACTTGCCTTAAGCCTCCGTGCATCCTTGTAATCTGTGTCCAAGCTCCCTTTTGCTCAGCTGTGCTGAGGAGGTGCCTGTCCTCCCCAGGGAGCAGCTTCCCAGGCCAGCTTTGTTACAGCACCATTTCCAAGCACTTCCAAGGACAGCACACAGCTTAGAGACAGCTGTGGAGGGTGATGATTCATCCAGGTATAACAGAATTCCAACCCATTTTGTGAAGTGATGCCGTATTTTTATAGCATATTTATAAAATTTAATGTTACATTTTCCAGAAGTTTGTTTTTATCCGCTAGAGGCAGATTATTTTTAGACCATTATAAAGGGACTACACTGAACTTGACTCATTACTTATTTTTCATTTTTTGTTTTAGATTCAGAAGTGCTCCAAAAGGTTCTAGCAGATGCAGTTTTATTCCATCTGCTGTAACAGAAAATCATTCTCCTTTCTAAAGCACTTTTAAAGAAAAGTCAGTTATATAAACCTGCAATTAATTAGAGAAATATATAGAAAATTTCAGCTCAAGACAAAAAACAAACCTTCCAGAGTCCTTTGAGAGCTGGTTCCACAGTTTTATGATTGAAAATGCGATGGAGAATCTAGATGTCACATAGATGGCAGCTAGTATTGATTTTATTAATAATAAAAACATTCACAGGTGATTGCAAGCACTCATAGAGGAGCCCAGAAAGCCCTGGATGTCTCAACATCTTTAGCTGACAGTCAGAACAGAGAGAAGTTTGGAAGTTTTGTAACTGTTATACAAGATCTTGCAGAGCCTACTTTTTTTTTTTTTTCTTTAAATTCTGACCAACTGGGAAAAAATAGTAGATGGTTATGTTTTTCAGTGTTGCAGCTTACAAAAGTGTCTGAGAAGATGGACTGCTATTGAAGAGTATGCTAAGCTTTTGGGGTTTTTTTTGAAAAGTGAATGCAGTTCTTAAGCTGGATGACACCAATATAGCAAAGTGAATGTGTTTCCAGACAGGACCCTGATTTTCCATTTGTCTTCCCTTCTTCTAATGGCATCTTTCCTCCACCTCTCCTCACGACTCCATATCAAAAGTTTATTGTAGTGGCTAAGAGGAGAAAATAAATGTAATCTCCTCCCCACGTGGCTGTGCAATAAAGAGATTTGACAGAAGCAACACCACTGTATTTATGACTTTGATGCAAGCCAGCAGATTTTTTAGCAGCTGAGAGCATTCCAGTTCAAGAGGCTGGATTCTTATTGTCAGGGCTCAACAGCTTCTATAAATCTAAAAGCATCAGTCAAACAAAAGCCTCAGTAAGTGTTGCATGAATTCTCCTGTCAGCCAAAACCCTGAGAAAATCAAGCTAATAGAGCAAAAGCCAGGAGCAGTGATAAACTTTATTCTGTATGCTTAGCCCCTTGATTATAGGCTTCTTTCAGCATTACTTTAATTTGAGAAAAAAACCCCAACCCAACAACCAACCCACCTTTCAAGGGCTAACAACTGGCTCTTTTCTGGCTGTTTTCAGGGCTCTGTAAAATCCCTTCTAAGTTTTGGGCACTTGAAGTGTCTGGACAATGATCTCCTAAGCAGGGCAGTGGTAGAACTAAAACCAAAAGTCACCATGTCTTCCTTCACAGTGGGACCTCTACTAAAACATCATTTTTTAAAATCACATAGTTCTTTTCACCCTCCTTGAGCTGCTTTCCCTGAGCTTCAAATCACTGGCTTGAAAGCAAATCATCAGAGCCTTGGTAGCTTACTTAAACTGAGTCATCAAGTCATGCATCAAACAGAAAGGCTGATTACTGCCAAAACAGAAACATACTTCTTATTTACAGCAGGCCTCAGTAGATAATATCTTACCCAGTTCTCAACTATTCTTGCTCTACAGTGTCAATAAAGGTGCCTTCTACCAGTGACATTCACCCTGAAAAATTTGATGGCCACACTTTCTGCCCAGCGTTGTGCTTGTCTGTAACTCAGCAGCTTTATGGCACAGGACACTCAGATCATGACAAGATTTTTCATGATTATGAGCAGTAACTCGGTGGCAGAGTGCTCCTTTATGGGCCTGTCCCAAGAACTGTCAACAACATCTTCCAGTTCAAGCAGGACAGTTTTGATCACCCCCTTAAGTGGTTTAAAGAGTCCAATTTCTTTGTCAAGGTTCTCAGAGGAAGAAAGCAATTTCTCAAGGCACAAGGTATTAGTCCCCAAGCAATTGGTCACTGTTATGAGACAAGCCTTGAGAGCCTGATGGCTGAGGTCTATTAACTGCTCACAAGATTGATAACAGGGGAAGCTGCAAAGGAAACCTCAGATTTCCAGTCTGACAATCTTTTGCATTTCTTGCAATACCCTGGTGGAATAGATGCTGCCCAATACACAGATATTTCATCAGAAACTATTTGTCATTTATGATTTCATAAACAAAGCCAAAAGGGATTTGCATCTGCACAAGGCAGGAAGGTTTTAATTCTCACTTAGCTCACGAATTTCTCTTCTTTTTAAATCAGGAAATTAGAGCTTTGTAGTTACTACTGGCAGGGTGGAGCCATTACACATCTATGTTTAAATAACGTTAGCTTTTTTTTCTTTAGTGTAAGCTACTATTACTCCAGAGCAATATCATCCAGCCTTTCCATCTCCTACAGAAATTTGTCTCAAAGATTTCTTTGTATTAGAAAATTAGGAAAATACAACCCAAGTATCACAGGGAGGAGTTGTGCAGGTTCTTTCTCAGTTTTCCATGTATCAAACTTTAGAAGTGGCAGGAATTTTGATGCACTTTTAAGCCCAACCAGTTCAGGCCATGAGCACGTGGTCAGACAGCTGGTCACTGACTCCATATCCCAACTCTTTTCCTGTTCCAAACCAATTCCTGTTCCAAACCAATTCCTGTTCCTGCAGCCACTGCTTGTGCCCACACAACCACACTCCGATCCTCACAGTGGCTTACTGCAGCTTTGCTTACATCTCTTTCCCAGTGATTAATTTTGCAGCTCATCTAATGAGTCCCTCAGTGTTTCTTCTGCTTTAATGGAAGTTAATTCCCACACAGTAACTGCACAGCTGGCAGATATAAACAGAAGCCTTAAACTGTATGATGATGTAGATCTCAGAGAGAACTCCTTAGATGTGCTGTTAATAAAGACATGAAAATTACTTTGACATCTATTATTTATAAATTTATAAGAAAACCCAGAATCAAAGATTAGAACTCAATGAGACAGGCATTGTATTTAGCACTGTTTATGCTTCAGAAGAGGTTTTGCTATTTCATTGCAAGCTTAGAAGCACAAGACATTCAAATTCTAGTAACAAAATTATTTTAACATTAAAAATCTTAAAAGCCCATTAGGGTCTGAAGTTAGCCATTTCATAAGAGGGAAAACCAGACAATGCTCAGTTCTGAATGGTGGAAGCACTAGAAACAGAATGGTCCTATTATTTCTCCCCATCTGCTTTCCCCAAGGATGAAAGAAAGTCCACTGATTTTTTGAAAAATACTTCAGTGCATGTATCAGTTTTAAATCTGACATGCTACCTTAGAAGACCTAAGAAATAACAGTCCAATTTATGCTGGAGTAACTACTTACAATTTTGTATTTGTAGCTGCTCCTGGGTTACATTTTAAATGTAAATTAAAAGCTGTTTCACTGTAATTGCAGAGCCCACTTTCTGGATTTTGTGACATTTTAGTCTTTCCTTGACACATGAACAGTTTTTAAACACTTCCCACCACCCTGCAGCCTCCTAAGAGCAGTTACCTACTGCCACAACAGCAGACAGAAATAATATATGTAATACAATTACTCTTACCCAACTTCAGTATTCTTGTGCTGAAGTCTCCACATTTTTTCCTGTCTGCAATGTGTATTCCACCCTCTCCCATTTCAGTTTACATTCCTCCTTCAAAATACCCTTCTAGTATATTTATACCCCATTTCACTTTTTCACTTATTGAGTCTCTCCACCCCCCCAGCCCTGTGGCAGTACCTTTGACTTTGCTCATCGTTGATCTGATGTACTAACACTTGAAAACAATTCACTTTTGTAATTTACAACTGCAGAACTTCTCACTGCATCAAGGTGAAGCATCTTAAAAACCACTACCTAGGTTGAGTGCTTTAATTTATGGAGTCTGCTTTAATTCTTTGCAGAGTACACTAGATGTCACCAGATTAATAAATTCAGATTTAAACTGAACATGAAGGAAAACGAAATATTTCACTATAGTGTTACCATTATATCACATTAAACCAGTATTAATCATGTCCCAGAACTGATGTAAGAGATTTGTTTTATTTTGGAGACTGTACTTGTTATACAGATACCATGTCTGAAGTTATTCACAAGCTCATACAGTCTAAATTATTCATCCATGGTTCAGTTCTAAAGGAATCTTCCTATATTCTTCAGCATATTTGATGGCCAAAGCAGATTTCTGTAGCATTAAAATCTCTTGCAATGATTCACGTGAGCAAAACCTTTTTATCTCACAACATCCTTATGTTGTCCACTATCACAATTTTCAGAGGTATGCATAGAAAGAAGGGTAAATGTAAAGCAAATTCTTGTAGAAAACCTAAAAGTATTCCTTTCTTCAATAAAAATCTCTGTAGTATTGACTTCAGGTAATTTAAACAATCTTCTTCCTTACAATCAGTATGGCACAATTCACTGGCCACATTCTCCTTCAGCCTCAGTTCTGAAGAGTCTTCCTGAAGAGAAAAATAAAAAGATGTTCCCCGAAAAGAAAAATATCTTTAAAGAGACCTAAAAATGGGAAAGGAGCTGTTTAAATTGGAAGTAACTGCCAGATGGTTTTGATCAAGGTGGGCTATCCAAGGCCCCGAGGCATTTTAATGACCCTAATTAACGAGAAAACTGCCGATTGTCAGATTTCTTGCTGATGTGTTTGAAGATTTTTGCTTTGTGGACGTTCTTTGATTTCTGGTAGCCAAATCCTCCACCTCCACCTCTTTTCTGTAGTCTTCTGCCATGGTTGCTGTTCACATCTGAAATTTTATTGGTTAAAGAACTTAAAAAGGAGTAATTTGAAATACTGCATTTTGGGTTTACTAAGGGTTATTGATGTGAGAAAAAAATAATTACACAAAAGGCTGAGTTGCCTAATTACAGAGAAGCCCAGAACTTTGTGCCTGTGGTTCTAAATACTCCTCCAGCTGTCCAATTAAACTGTCCAATGTACAAATTCCATCCACTGTCAGGTCTGACAGTAATTCAGATAGAGTCTTCTAGTTCTTGTTCTTGCCCCTCTATGCCAATATGAAACATAAGCAACTACATTTCAATGAAAATAATTTTGCCTGGAGGAGAACAATACTTTGGAACATGGGTGCATTCCAGAATCTGCCCAACAGCAACTGAAGCCTGTACAGAATGAACATGTGCTAAAATAGATGTTTGTAAGCATTTTTGCAGTTGTATTATTTGCAATATTGACATTTTCTTTGATAAAGTACTGTTGGATAATGATGCATTTTTATGATTATTAGCAGAAAAACTCCAACCCCAACAACAAAACAGCAGAACTTGAGGTACCATAGGAATTCAGCCAGTTGCACTGAACATTTATAATGCAGAAATTCAGCTTTGAAACACTGCAGTAAAAGGATACTGAGGTCAACAAATGGAGGAACTTTAAAACCAAACGAAAGGCTGACTTTGGGAAGATCCAAATTATTGACATCATAGATCTGCTTCAGAGAATGGGAGTCATAAGCTCTGATGTAAGCTTTGTAAGCCTCCTGGGCTGACTTGTGAAGGAAGTAGTTCTTCTCTATCAGTTTCTCCAGCTGGTGAGGGGAAAAGAAAACCAGAAGAGACATAAACAATTATAGCTGTTCAAAGTCTATACATTATATTCAGACTTTTTTTACTGTGTGAGTGGCAATGACATTCACTCCTCACTTCAGCAAAACTGCCCTGTGACATCCAAGTGCACATACAGGTGTAAAAATGCTTTTATAAACAAGCAGAGGGACAAAAAAGCCTGAAGCTGAGTTACAGTACAAACAAAGCCTCAGCAATATGAAAATTTACAGAAATATTAAACTGGGTTGTCCCAAACAAGTTAATCAAGGACAACACACCTGCAGCCACACCATGAAACCATCTGTGTAAGAACTGCCAGCCTGACATCTGAACTGTGTGATTCCATGCAACTCCATGCACAGTCTGATCTATTCTGCTGCCAGTGCATTGTGAAATCAGCAGGATTAATGCTAAACCAAAAATGCAGGTACACCTTAGTCTATAGGGTAGACTAAGACCTTTTATTTGATGTGAGCCAAGTTCCCAATACTCATTAGATCCCAGTGTCTCATTTGATGCTCAATGTACATTAATTCAGCATTCTAAAAATAAGCCACTTTCAGTGTCATTTCTTCCTGATTATGCTTAATTAGGAACTTCTCTCTGTAAGGACTGTCTTCACTGCTTCCTGTACTTGCTATTTTAAATTCAAGTTATTGCAAAGAAACTTTACTCTTTCAAAAGAACAACTCACAGAAGTAATCAACAATAGAAAGTCACATCTTCAGAATTATCTATGCTGTTCCACTCAACTCTTGTGTTCCTTGGCTATTTTTGTAGCACAGGAGCACAAAAGAAGTTCAGCTGATGCTGGGCTTTATTAACACCAGCTGATTAAAAATACACATGGGCTTATATACTAACATTCTTAAACAAGCACACATATTTTTGAGTTGCAGTCATTATAGACTGCAGCATCCTCCATGCAAATTATAATAAAGATATTCAAAGTAGTTGAAGTATAAAAAACCATGCCATACCTGAGACTGGATGTCTGAGATTTTTGACCAAGAAAATTCAAATTCACTTAGTGGTACCTTAAAAACAAAAGAAGAAAAGAAGTAGCAAAATTATTTACACTGTGTAAATATAGTGAATGTGTTTAAGACCAAGGACAAATAGAAAACCACCTGCTAGATAACAGATTTTTTTAATACCACAGCTATATCTGTAAAGTGCCTTTACATCAATATGACAGTATTATCACTTCCTTTAAGCCAGAGTAATAGAGACACTCAGTATGACACCATTTTTTACCACTTTTGCTTTAGAAGTTAAATCACTTTAGTTAAAAGTCACAAAACAAGTTCATAAGGAGTGAAAACAAGAAACTCTGTACAGTTCTGTTAAAATGACTACCTTTAGAAGAAGACTGTGCTTCCCTTGGAATTAAACAAAATGAAACTGATCTTTGAAAAATCAAAACAAACCAACAGGTTTTGCCTTTAAAAACTGGATTTACAGCAAAGAAAAAATCCATGTAGACAGAAGTTTACCCTGGCTTGTTTCAGGTAACGAAGGAAGCCCAGTTCTTCTGGTCGTAAAATGAGCAGAGCGTGTCCTCGACCATTTATTCCTCTGGCAGTCCTACCAACACGATGGATATATTCCTTTTGGAAAGAATAACAAGCAACAAGGTCAGGCAGTCTTAATAATCAACAAAAAATACACCAAAGTTAGCCTCAATATAATGTAGTGCATCATTCACTATTTGGTAAGACTTCTCCTTGGCACTGACACATGGATAAGGGAAAACAAGTGCTGAAGGTGCAAAGCAACATCAAGCTGAGTCCTTGATTAAAGCATTTTATCTTTTACTGAGGAAAAAAAATCTTAGTCTGCAGTAACTGAAAATTAAACCTTGATTCTGGAGGATTTTGAATTTCCCTTGTTTACAGACTTTTATTCCATTAAGAATGTTATCTTTAAACAAAATGCAAATTTTAACTGGAAAAGCTCAGGGATGCATATTGTAAACTCACAATTCTCTTGAGAAGTGTTTGGTTGTTTAGCTGATTAGATTTGCATTTCACAGCACAAACAATATTTTAAAATGCAATTCTTGAGAAGGCAACAAAGGTCTTGGCTAGGAGCAGCACTTCCTAGGAGCTGGTGAAGGGCAGGGAAAGAAACCAGCAGCTGGATATGACCGTGGCCGAATCCTGCTCTCTGTCAAGCAGCACTTTCAGCTCTTCTCTGCAACTAAGTTTGTAGTCAGAATTTGATTTCTTGCTGTGACACTTGTCTATTCCCTTAACCTACCTTTGGATCATCTGGAGGGTCATACTGGACAATCCAGTCAACCTCAGGAATGTCCAATCCTCTGGCAGCCACATCCGTGCACAGCAATATTCCAGACTCTGCATTACAGAACTGGAAAAACGTTGTAGTACGTTTGGTCTGTTTCTGCTTGCCCTGAAAGGAAACAAACACACTGGGGATGAAATATCAACTAAAAAAATAATTGGAGAGATCTTTGCAAATTGTGGTCTTGTACAGACCAAGCAGGACCATTTTGCAGTGAAGAAACAAAGAAAAAATAAACGGCACAGGGATACAAGTGGCATCCCTCAGAGGTTACAATGTATCTCCCAAAACATTAAAAATTGCATAAACATTCTTCTCATGAGCCCAAGATGCATGCTTCAAGTTCAGAAAAAGGACATTAGCAAGTCTAGCAATATTAGACAGATTACTGGTTAAAAAAGAACACAACCAAACAAAACCGATACTTGTCAGTTGTATTGAAGAACAGCAAGAAATTTCCCCCCGAAACAAAATAAAAAAAGAAAGAAAGAAAAAAGAAAGAAAGAAAGAAAGAAAGAAAGAAAGAAAGAAAGAGAGAAAGAAAGAGAGAAAGAAAGAGAGAAAGAAAGAGAGAAAGAAAGAGAGAAAGAAAGAGAGAAAGAAANACCAAACAAAACCGATACTTGTCACAGTTCTATTGAAGAATTACCCCCAAGCAAGAAATTACCCCCAAAACAAAATAAAAAAAGACATTTGTGGTCAATTTTAAGTCTTTCATAGACTTTCAGTCAATNAAGAAAGAAAGAAAGAAAGAAAGAAAGAGAGAAAGAAAGAGAGAAAGAAAGAGAGAAAGAAAGAGAGAAAGAAAGAGAGAAAGAAAGAGACAAAGAAAGAGAGAAAGAGAGAAAGAAAGAGAGAAAGAGAGAAAGACAAAAAAATAAATTTGTGGTCAATTTTAACTCTTTCATAGACTTTCAGTCAATTCTTTGTTCTAAACTGTGCATTTTGTGGTTTCGACAAAAAAATTGCAATACTCATCCAAATGGTGAGAATTGGCACAGTAAATCCAAACATCATCCTGGCCTGAGGAAAAGCATCAAACACTTCAGGCATCAGACTCTGGATTTCTGGGACAAGAAATGCGCTCCACATATTGAATTTTAGTGCTTGTGAAAAGTAACTGCTTGGAAGAAAACAGAAATATTGCCACACAGAGAGCAGAAATTAGTATCAGTGTTCAGTGCTGGTTCAAAAAACAGCAAGTCTGATTACTGAAGTGTTATTACATAATCTCTGCTTTATCTCCTTCCTCTACAGACTAATCAAGACCATTATCAGTTTTGTGAGCAGGGTGTTTGTTTATTAGAAACTGGACTGAAACAAACCAGGCAAATGTAAAGCCAGTAACAACTTAGAGGTGTTATCAGAATAATTCAAAATTAACCAATGAATAAGATACTTACATGAATGGCCAAAACAGGCAGATCAATGTAGTTGAGTAATTCATAGTGGTACTTCACTGACATACAAGAAGAAAAAAATACCATCAGTTTCTTCTTCCGGTTCTTCTTGAGGAATGTAAAGAGCAAAAGGAATCTTTTTTCAGATGGACACACCACATAACCCTGCAAAAAATTTAAACATTGTTAAGTAAAAGTAGTAAGGAACAAGCTTGTGTTTTAGTTAACATGATTGCATCACGGAAAGGTTACTTTGTGAAAAAACAAACAAACAAACAAAAAAAACCCAACAAAAAACCAAAACCAAAACCTCACCAAATAGTTAAACAGTGAAATACACCTGAATTCTCCCAAGTAAAACTACAGCGCTTGGTGTGTTCAGAGATCTCAACCCTCCCACCAATGTTTGTCTTACCTGTTCCAGACCATCTACTGTTGCTGTCTCCTTGTTATCATCAACCCCAACGTACAGTGGCTCTTTCTTCAGAGAGATCTTTGCCAGATCTTCGACCTTTCTGGTTTGTGTGGCAGAGAAAAGCATCGTCTGTCTGCGCTCTGGAAAATGTTTGAAACACAGCCTCACTTTTTAAGGGAGAATTCAAATAGTGAATCTGTAAAATCTCTAACTGCACACTTCCCTGGCCAAATCTTCCACTTAAATTCTAATTCAAACATACTGCTACTGACAAACAAAGAGGTATAGCTGTATTATGGGGTGTACACCATGTTTATTTCAGTCCCCACTCCCAAAATCCTAACCACTGTCACGACACAGTGTTCTCTGTAAAAATGTTAATAATCATTTGCAATCCAGTTTAGACACAAAACAACAGCTTAAACAGAAATCAATCTTCTAAATTAATTTCCATGAAGACTACAACATTTTTGTTTAAAAAAACAATTCAAATTGTGTTTAATACATCAATTACAAGGAACAGCTAAATGAAAAATTAAGAAAAATAAAAACTTAAGGTAAATACTAAAACCTCTTCAAGATATTGGTCTTGGAGGTATCAAAAACGATTGAACTGCAAGTGAGAAGACCCTTTCCTTTGTATTTAAACCTTATTAGGAAATACTGAATTGCAGGAAATAAACAGGCAGAGGAAGATGAATGAGAAAATGGAGACGTTAAACTAAAAGGATTTTATATGAACAGAATTATATCTCTGAAAAGCATTTGAAAACTCTGTTCTTCAGATAAATGATGCTGAACAAGTAATATATATTGGCTACCAGAAAAAAAGGACAGAGTAAGAAAACCACTATGAAGTTCATTTACAGAAGTATAAAAATTAATGACTTCTCTTATAATAATTGAGTCAGAAAGAAGACATAATGTTAGTCAAGTGATTTCCAGGAAAGAGATTTTTTTTTCTTACTTGGTAAAAGTTTTATGATCTGTTTCATTTCTTCTTCAAATCCAACCTCCAAGATTCGATCTGCTTCATCAATTACCAAACACTGCAAGTTCTTGTACATGAAACCTGGAGTGTTCTAGAAGATTAACAAACTCACAGTCAGACAGGGAAAGGAGTTTTATTATGTTTTAATAACCAGCTTAGACGTCAATATTCTATCTACCTGCATGTGATCCAGCAGTCTTCCCGGTGTTGCTACAATGATGTTGATTCCATTTCCAAGCTTCTGTGCTTCTGCTGATCTGTTACTGCCCCCCATTATCAGCCCATAGGTGTGAACATGATGATTCATAAGTTCTTTAAGAACTCCGTAGGTTTGCATGGCCAGCTCTCGAGTAGGAGAAAGAATAATAACACCTGTTCCTAAAAAATACATCAGTCAGACAGGAGAGTCAGTTACAACTCATCCAACCCCCTAAATGGCTGCTTTACAGTAAAATTCTGTGAAATGAAGAGCCTTACCATTCCTAGGCATGAATTTCAGCTTGTAGATGAGCTCCACTGCAGGAATGAGAAAGGCAAGTGTTTTTCCACTGCCTGTTTTTGCAGCTGCTAAAATATCCCTGTAAGCAGCAATGTTCAGCAATGTTAGAAAAAGTATTTAGTTGGCCATACCGAGAGATGAACAATCTCACCCTGATCCATGTAAAAACCTAACAGGGGTTAAAGAAGACAGTGGAGTTGGTACCAGGAGCTTGTTGGCTGAGGCAGGTCACAGCAATCGGTCAGTGAAAGGCTGGACTCGATGACTGTGAAGGTCTTTCCAACCTTAATGATTCCATGATTAAATTTTATGATTCATGTACGTAGCTTGCCAGCAAAATTTACAAAACATCTGGGCTCATCAGAGTGACTAAAAATCCCTATTTCTTACCTGCCTTCCAGAAGGGGCTTAATACTTTTATGCTGAATTTCGGTCATGTGTGTAAACCCCATGTCATTTATGCCTTTCAGTGTATTCTCACTGACAGAACCAGCCAGGGAAGCAAAGGAATTGTCTTCAAAAGCACCTGAAGTGAGGGAAAAAAATGAAAAATAATTAAACTTATTTCTTCTATTTCCTCTGCCATCTGAGATTAACCAGTTCAAATTGACCTACATGAAAAAAATCAAAGGACTTCTTATTGCATTCTACCACAAAATCCAAAGACACAGGCAAAATACTCTGTATTAATGAGTTCATGAGAAAACTACACCGAGTTAATAAGAATGAAGATGAATGCACTGCTGCTTCTGTCAGATTTACTAGATCTACACCTCCAGCTTGCTCTTCACGGACTTCTTCCTTTACAGATAAGCATGTGTGTATATAGGTTTAAAAAACACTTTCACTAGTAACAGGTGTGTATATAATGCACATTTCCAGGAACAGAAGGTGGGTGAGAGCTGTACAGCTGCCAGTGTCACATCATGTATTCAAACACCTGACTCACAAGGCTCACTTGCAAACTGCAACTTGCTCTGGAAGGAAAGTGTTGGACCTTGGGATTTTGCCCCTGCACGAAAAAGAGAACATAAGATACCTGTTAAACCTAGTGGCAAACTTGGCACTTCATCCTCCTCTTCCTCTTCCACTTCCTTCTCTCCAGAGTCCTGCTTATCTCCATCTTCTACCTCTGCAGATTCATCTTCTTCAGTTTTCGCTTTTTTGGTTTCTGTATCTAGAGTGTTATTTTACAGAAGACAAGTCAGAAATACAAAGGTGATGGTTATCATGAAAAGTTGTTCCACAGATTGAATTTCCTTTAGTCAGTAGACCATGTACAAAGATCACGATTTTCCATGGGGGTGGAAGGAGGCTGAAGGAGAGACAAGGTTTCTATGGAATTTTCTGAGGCACAGAGCAAATAATCCCCGAGTTCCTTCCACACAGCCCACTTTGCATAGTGAAACAATGTAGCTTGTTGTATACCAAATGACATCTTGTGTGGAAGCAAAATAAATTGTCCTTAAACCAGTCACAGAATTCTTTCCCATCTGCAATGCAGACACCAAATTTCCCACCTCGTTTGTGCTCAGGATATGTGAAAAGTTGCATTTTAGGTACCTGAATCTTCAGAGAGGAAAGCACCTCTTCGTTGGCATAACCATGATGTGTGTCCCAAATATAAAACACATTTTGGAAGCTTTGATTCTTAATGTATGTCTACATATGTATCTATAAATCTACATGTATAAAAACATATGCAAACTTAGCAATATTTGTGTGTGGTGCAAAATATGTGTGGTGCTTTTTTGGGGCTTTTTTTGGCCATTTTCCAGTATACTTCAGTTTCATAATCTATAAATGTTGCCAAAGGCTGGACATATTGCTGAAAAGCTGTTTTGGCTGCACAGCCAGGTACAGAGAGCACCCGTCTAACACAGCCCTGAAACACAGAGCAGGTATTTGAGTAATAAACAGGCAAAACATCCAACCAACGTTACAAAGCAGAATTCTATGGAACAAATTAATTGGCTGCTAGTATGAATTAAGAATTCAAATATCGCAGCTGGAATGAAAGGGGTAAAGCTTTAGACCTCAGGGACTTTAAAGTGCACATCTGACCGGCACATGGCATTTCAAACTTGCCCCGACGCGGCGGGAATCCTAGAGAGGCGATTGTGGGGTGTCCCAGACTAACTCAGCCCTAGAAGACACGCCGTCTTTGCTAAGAACACCCACCATCTCCTCCATTGGCCACCGCTTTTCTCTTTTTCTTCTTCTTTTTCTTCTTTTCCCCGCTGCGGGGTCCGGCTGCATCCGCAGGCTCCCCGTTCTCCTCGGCCGCTGCACCCACCTCTGGCGCCGCCGCCTCCTCCACCTCCTCCTCCGGGGGTCCCTGAGAAGCCGCCTCGCCCGGTGAGGGCCCTGCACGGCGGAGACAGAGACAGAAGGAGGAGAGAAAGGGGAGAGAACACAAAGTTAGTCACGGCTCCGCCGGGAATCACCGGGGAGAGGCTCCGCGGCGCCGCCCGCCCGTACCTTCCGCCTGGGCCGCCCGCAGCTTCAGGTTGCGCTGCCGCAGCTTCAGGTTGCGCTTGTGGATCTTCCTGCGGAGCAGCCGCATGGGCAGGTTGCTGGCAGCAGCCGGCACCGACATCGCGGCAGTGGCAGCGGGATCCCCGCGCTCCCGGCACACGTGCGGAGGCCGCGACCCGAACCGCCGGAACCTCCGTCCGCGGGGCCTCACGGGCACCGGGCAGCGCCCTCTGGGGGCCCGGCGGAGGCAGCGCCGCGGGGCGCCCCGCCCCGATCCCGGTTCGGATCCGTGCACCCATTCCTGTCCCGATCCGGGCCCCGATTCCTACCCCGATCCGGGCCCCGATTCCTACCCCGATCCCGGCCCCGATTCCTGCCCCGATCCCAGCCTCGATCCCGGTCCCGCGCCTCAGCCGCCGCGGCGGAACATGCCCCGGGTTTCCCGGAGGAGGGGGTTCGCCGTGTCCCACACAGAACCCCCAGCCTCACAACACCCGTCTGCCCGCTGGTGCTGCCTCCATCCGTGGTTACATGTGTTCAACGGGAGAAAGAGACAGAATTCAAGAACCAGTTAGGTTGGAAAAGAACTCTGAGATCATACAGTCCAACCTACGTCCAAACCCACCGTGTCGACTGCACCGTGGCACTGAGTGCCATGTCCAGGCTTTCCTTAAACACCTCCAGGGATGGTGACTCCACCACCTCTCCACTCAGTTCATTCCAATGTTTAATCACAATTTGTGAAGAAATTCCTCCTAATATCCAACCTAAACTTCCCCTGGCGCAGCTTTGAGGCCACGTGCTCTTGTCCTGTCGCTGTAGCCTGGGAGCAGAGCCCGACATGCCCCTCCTGTCAGGGAGTTGTAGAGGGCAGAACGGCCCCTGAACCTCTTTTTTGCGAGTCTAAACACCCCCAGCTCCCTCAGCACTGCTCATCGGACTCGTGCTCCAGCCCCTTCCCAGCCTCACTGCTTTGCTCTGAACGCGCTCCAGCCCCTGTGAACTGAGGGCCCAGAACTGGACACACTCGAGGTGTGCCATCACCAGTACCAAACAGAGGGGAAGAGTCACTTCCCTGCTCCTTCCTAAGGGTGATTCCCGAAGGCTGACACGCGGCTCCCACCCGCTGCTTCCCGACAGCAGAGGGCACAGACAGCTCAGGGATGTGCCGCAGCTTTGCCGCCTGGAACCAGAAACCAGCACCTTCTGAGAGACCGGAGACTACAAACGGAATAAGGTTCAGCCCTTGGACACCTTGCTGTAACACAGAATAAACTGCGGAACTAATTCTATATTAAGTAACGAAAGTAATTTTTCACCATCTGTAATTATTGTCTTGCACAGGTCGTTTGCATCACCAGGATGAAAATTAAATTTGTCTTGCCAGAGCTTCAGAGTGTGAACCATGCCATCCTGTCTGGACTTTCACAGACTGGATAATATGTCTGGCCACTGCTTTAATAAGCTGAATGTATTATCGCTATTTCCATTAGCTGCATATGAAACTAAACTGATCCATCCTCAGCCAGAAAGGCTTTTGGTACAGACTCCAAAGGAACTCAGTTTTACTTGCTTAATTTTAAGCAGGTGAAACTACCTTATTGCAGCTCTGTGTAATTTAGGTTCTGTGAGTGTTTTTTTCCCTGGCTACCTTATATTGCATTTACAGAATGTATTTTTAAGTAGACATGGGTTTGCTCTTCCTAGTCTGTACTGATTTATATGGACGTGACTAGGTTTACTATTTGGATCCAGATTTAAGCTGGGCAGGGCTTCTCTCTGGAATATGGTCATTGTGCAGATAAAATGTATAAAAGTCTGGACAGCAGGGAGCTGACACTGATACACTGAGGGAGGACAAAGTTATGTCCTTTGGGCATGGCATGGTCTTCATGTTCCCATCTTAACCAGTAGTGGCAGGATCATCACTATTTTTGCTTTCACCCACATCATCACACCCCCAGAGCTCTGCCAAGAATTAGGACCTGGAAACTCTGGTCAGGTAAAAGCCTTTATAAAGAACTCACCTCAGTGTCCATGCTGGGTTCTGGCTGACTTGGCAAGTCTTCGTGAAATCGCATTAGTGTGGCACAAGGCCCACATTGATAAATTGTTGATAAATTGTCCTGAAAAGTTATGTCAGATCCCACTGACCTACCGTGTCTGTTGGCTACAATCAGCATGGCACACAAGGAAAACTTTCTAGAAAAAAAGATGCTCTTGCATGTGTGTACACAGATGTCAGGGCATCCTGTATAAGAATTCAGAAATTACAGATTTGTTTTAGGTGGCAAATTATCATGAGCTCCAAAATTGCTTCCTCTCAATATCTTGTAAAACATGTTACTTAGAGTTAACAAACAAATGTGCTTCTCTGGAAATTTCAAAACATGTTTTTGAGCTTCCTTTTTTTAGCGCTTATTTGTTTTTCTTCAAGCTGTTGTTGTGGAAAGTCACAAAAAAAGAAGAAGACTTGGAAGATAATAATGATAATATTATTGTGACCGGTCTAGACAGTAATTTAAACCACTAACTCTTGTTAATAGTTTTTCTCTGGATTTTGGCATTTCTTAGGTAGTATATGAATCCCCTTTAGTACAAGTGTCATTTTTTGTCCAATACATTCATTCCTAATTGCTTGAGTTATCAGGCAATCATTACTAACAATAGGATTTTCTAAATGGTTATTGAGTTGTTGTCAAAATGTCTCAAATTTTATGCACATGATCTTGCAGGAAGGTTTGTAGGGAAACATGTATTGTGTGAGTAAAACCTTTACAGAGCTGAGTAAGTCCATATGAGATGCTCTGAATTTCTGAAGATGGATGTTTTTAATGGGCTGCCAATGTCAGTATTTTATCTCCCAGAGTTAATTCATCCTTAAAGCCAAATTCAGAATATTTGTGCCTACTTACTATAAACTAACTTGTGTTGATTAAAATGTAACACAGAGGTAGTAATTGATTTCAGTTGTATCATTTCAAGTAGAAGGTGGTAATTTATACATAGGTATTTCTACAAAATCCCATCTAGAAAAGATGGTGAAAAAAAAGTGTGTAGTCATTTTTTTTTAATACAGGATTTTGGGTACAGAGCTGAATTAAAAATTTCATTTTCAGAAATCAGAATTTCTGAAAAAATACTTTTTCAATGTCTTAGGTTGGACATGAAGAATATCAGCACTGATGTAATTTATGAACATCTGCACCATTCAGCTAGAAGTTCTGAACTAGGAAACAAGCTTTTATTGCTTGCAGCCACAAAGTGGAAAACTGTTCAGAGCTGTCTTTTAATTTTTAGCAGATTATTATTTTCCACATTAGATCAAATTTTTCTGTCAGACAGTAATACAAAGGGACTTGGTTTAAAATCAGATTTTTTTTCAAATGTGTCTACCTTACCAATCTGTGTACATATGCAAATGATGGATACAAAAGTATCTGCAGAAATAATCAATTTTCTAATTTAGTGGAGATGCATAATTCTGAAATGTGGACTTTGACAGAGAAAAGTTGCCCAAACCTGAACTGATATAAATGGCATAGATACAGATATAGTCAGATCCATCACACAGAGAATAAATAACTTGATTTATAGAGCATGTCAATGTTAATGTGAGTTAGAAATTGCTGGTACAAATCATGTCTTTGTAGGGTATTACTGAATATCACTGAACCTATGAGGGAATTCAAAGTATGGCTTACAAGGAGAGTAAGATATCCATGTTTGGAAAAATCAAGGTAGGCTATCACAATCATATCTTTTTAGAGGTTTTGTTTAATATTGCTTTCAGATAATATCTCCCTTGTGCTATATGGAAGTCTGGTCTCAGTTATAACTGACTCAGCAGCACTTTGTAGACATGGCAATAGAGCTGGATTCAAATAACTTCTGTGACTTTTTTTAGTGAATTTCTCACCCAGTCCATATTGTACAGCTGGAACTGAAACAGTTGCAAGTGTTCTAATAATGCATGGTCTCCTCTTTGACACACCGAGGACCAAAGTCCAGGAAATGCCACCTTGTATGAAATGCTGGAGTTCTTCCTTGCACTAAGAGATTATTTTATGTTTATCACCTACACACTGCAAACAAAAACTCTTTGGGAAAACAAGGTGCTGTACACATTTTTATCCTCACAGAGGCAATGAGAGAACAAAAAACCACATAGTGCAGGAGCAGTGCACAGTTTGTAATGTACCACTGGCAGGCAGGAGGGTACCATGAGGATAACTGGAATGCAAAATTATGCATGGCACACAGCTGAAGAGTTTATTTAATTTTATTTTTATTCAAATTTTGGTTTTGACATTTGCAATTTAAGCTTACAAAATTTTTTGGTGGCCCTCAGGAGCTGCTTTTCTAAATCAGATGAAATAATAATCAAACATTTTCTGTTCTATTTTAGGAGACTGTTTACAGTTGTTTGGTTCCCCTGTTCCACAAACCCTGGCAGATGTTGATAAATAGCCTGTTTTGCACATGACAGTAAGCTACAGTTTATTAAGACAGCGTGAAAATTCACAATATTTTTTTTACTGGCAGAGATCCAATTTTTAACATTTTCCTGCTTTTAAAAAACTTAGTGAAGGTTTTGCAAAATGCTGTAAAGGCTACAAGTAGGATCAAGTGATTTATTAGCAGATTAATCAAACTGCTGGTGTAGCAACTAGTTTATAACTTACAGACTGACAGGTTCATAACCCTTAAAATAATAATTTTCTCAGGCATAAAAGGCATTCATTTCACAGTACCCTCATTAATTTAAAGAATCCTGGTAAATATATTACTGTCTCTTATTCAGAAGGAGTGTGTCTTTTATATTGCTTTATCATTTACAGATCTTCTTTTAAAATAGCTTTATTCAAATGATATAAAGTCACGATTAAACACAAAGAGAGTATGAAATCTGATACAGTAAGGGAAATATATAGGGTCAGCTAAAATTCTTTGCAGCTCTTTTGAAGATAAAATTTGAAGGGGAGGGATATTCTGGGTACATGGCAGCTGGATGGAGGCTGATCTGTGGCAGTTTGTGGCTGAAATGAACACAAGGTGTCACCCTCGCTGTGAGAGAGCTCCAGCACACAAATACCTTTAGCTGAGGAAAAAGAAAGATTGAGGTTACTTTTTTTTTTTATTTTTTTTTTTTCCAAGTTGTTCATCACGTGTGTTCCTTCATTTACCTATCCTGGGACACTGTTTCACTGCAAAATTTTCTCCACCTTGCTGAGTATTTATGAGTAAATTCTCCTATGCTAATTATCAGTTTTTAAATTGCTTTTTTAAAGTAGGTTCTGAAATTTGGAATCAGATTTTACTTCCTTGAGTAGTAACCCGATGTTTACTGTTAGTGAAAAAGATGATAAAGAACAAAGTGCCATATATTTCTGAGTTTTCTTCAGTAACATTTATTTTCATACATTTACTAGGAAGTCTTAAAGCTTGTAGAAGGATGGAACGGTAACTATTGTGAAAAAATTTCAGATAACAACATGAGCTGAATTTTCACCTTTCTTTCTAAAATGTGTAAACCTTTTTGTGCTGAAGAGTAGTATTTTCTGTATATAACAGTTTGAAATTCCCTTCACCTCTATTCTAAACAATGCAAAATTCTTCCTTTGAGGAAGAAGGGGTTTAAAATCTTGAATTATACCAAACATTGATTAAACAATGATATTAACATTCTTCTATTTATAATTTAACTCCCTGAGCTCAAGTTCTGAATTCAGTAATGCAGACAGCATGCCTGTGTTCAAAGTGACATTTATGCTTTAAATGTTTGTTGCCTTGAAGACATCCCAAGTGTGGGACTTGTGAGGACAGACCTCAATGTCTTGTTGAGTTATAGATGCTCCTGTTACCTTAAGTGGTCGTTCTCATTTTGTCTATGTCATCCACACAGTGGGAAAATCTTCATCAGTAAGGTGAGGATAGCCATAGTTCTTCACTCCCACTGCCTGTTTGTGTTTAGATTGCAAGGCCTTGAAGAAAGAACTATTTTTAAAAAGGTATTTGCATGGGACCTAAAGAGACAGAGTCTGTATTGGACAGAGAAGGCTCATGTGTGTCAGGGAGCTCTGGGCACTATTGTAATATTGATTAAACAAAAGTGTGTTATTCTTAACCACCAAAATTTAAATATAGAAGTGATAGTAAAATACTATTTTTTTGCAAAATATACATCCTGTGAGAACAGATTCTCATCAACATGGACAGAGGAGAAAACTAAACAGGGAACACAGACCATGTCAAATAATCTGTGATACCTCCAGCTGGCTGTCATTTTAGCCCATTCTTGAACACCTTCAGGAAAATATCAAAAGAGTTCATTCTCGCATTTTCCTTGGAGTGGCTCACCTCTCCCTTGCCCAATATAATTATTATGCTTGTATATCCATAATTTTACAGTAGTCTTCTGCTCTACATAATTCTGCATGTCCTCAAACCTGGTATAAATCACTTTTACTCATAAGACCCTTTCAGATTGGCATTTAAAGGATATTTAATGTGCCTGACAATGAGAATGGTTGTTTCTTATCAACTGTTATGTAATACTGCTTTTTCTGATTGAAAGTCAGCAGATGATTGGAGAGTCAGCATTCCAGAAGAGAATGTTTAAGTAGCTTGTATTACTGGGCTCTGAGCTTTTATGGTTCAGGCCTTTATAAACTGTGTCAAGCTGTGATAGTTGTTTGCACACGTTGGCTTAACCTATATTGTGCAGTCATCATGCATTAGCCTTCCTAGCTTTCACTTGCCTGTCTTTTATTAACTGTGACATTTTCCCTTAAAGGTTCAGAGCAAGCGTGACTTTATGATCAACCATAAGCTTTAACAAAACCGACTCTTTTTCCCGAGGAAGACTGCTGTGAAAGAAACCAGGAGATGGCAGTCTTTCTTAATGGATCACGGTTTAATCTGTTGGTGACTACAATTTCTGTTCTTGTGCCCCAGGATAGGCAAAAAGTTTAAAATGAGGTGAAGGAAGAGCCACATTTCTTGTCTTGTTGGCACAGGAAACCTTTGCATGCTCTGGTATCTTCCAGAGGCTTTTCTTTCAGTTGTGAGATCTTGAACTGTCATATAAATCCTGAGGGAATTGTAGTTCACATTGGCCTTAGTGCAGTTTCTTACCTGGCTGTTTCCATATACCTGAATTACAGTTCTCTGTTCCCTGTAGCACAGAGAAGAAGCCAGTGAGTAGCCAGCCTTCCTGAGACTGTGCCCTTGTTCTGAAGGCAGGCCATTTCACAGAAAACCAGCTTAGAAACAAAACTCAATTCATTCATGCATGTTTAATCAGGAAAGCATAGTAATCCAGAGACTGTGTGACCTACTCTGTCTCACTATTGACTTGTCCTTCAATTTATGTGTCAACATTCCTGGACAACTCAGTTCCTCCTCAGGGGATCCAGATGATTTTAAGTGGCTGTGGTGCTTTTGATCTGTTATGTAATGTGACAAAAGGCAGTAGCACATCTGTTTATAACCCAGTGGAGTAACACTATCCTGGTGTGTTATCCTGGTCTGTTCTTACTGGAGAAATAATTACTTCATGGCAGTATTAGATACCAGGTTATTTTGAGCTGTTGGCTACAAGCATGAGCAGAAACTTCTTACCTTTCTATATATTCTTCTGTAGAGTAAGCACCAGAAAGTGACACAGGAGAGCACAAACGTGTCTTAAATTAAGTCTTTGTCTCTATTGACACAGTGCAACTCAAACAGAGCTTAGGGAAACCATGATCTGCTTTCAATTATTTACTAGAACCTGTGATAGATTTAATTCTAACAAACTAATAATCTTGTATCTCCCCAGTCATCATGGCCTTTGGACTCCCAAAGCTGCCTCTCAGCATTACCAGTGCTGCCCTTAAACTTCAGTAAGAGGCATGGGAATGGCAAGTGTGAAAAGACCAAGAGCAGTTTTTATTCATAACCACATCAGGCTCATACATTGTTTGGACCAACACTTTGTCTTTCAGTGGGGCAAATTCTTGCTTTGCACTTTAAAAGTAGTTCAAATTCTCCTAAACAACATATAACTGAATAATAGAAATATTAACAATAATAAAATGAATACATTCTTTTAGACAGTATTAAATAAGGGGAGCAGATATAGAAATTAGCTAATGTTTATTAAGTATTCTAATTGCTACCTGAATTTGTTGTACAACCAAGCAGAGGGAAAACAGTATATTGCTCCAAATGTCCAGCTAAATTCTTACTCATCATATTTGTCAGTAGTGTAAGGGAAAGGTTTTGGTTTTTCAAGTTAGTGATAACAGACCTCCAGGTCATGTTTTCGTGTAAAGGTCTTTAACCTTTCTTTTGCAGCTCACCATGTTCAGTTTGGTGTCTGTTACTCAATGTCTTGGCACTGTTTTCCTGAGCATCCATGCCTGTAAACATCCTGCACATGACCGGTTCTCCCAGCAGAGCCCTATTTTTACTTTGACATACAGAAAGATGATCTGTTCACATCTAGAACACAGATGTCTGGAGTTGGATTCTGCAGGTAAGAATTGTATACATGGTGAAGAGTATCTGGGTACAGGTAGGGAATACTGAAAGTTTGGGTACACTGAAAGTGTAAAACTCTTTGGTGTGGCAAAACTCCTTTACCTATGATTAACATTGGGTGTATTTACCAGAGTTTGTTATTTTATCTGCGTCACAAAATATCAGAGAGTATATGACATTTCAGTTGCTAGGCAGCATCATGCTACAGGCCTCTGAAAGCCATGTCAAATATTCAGCTTAATCATTTGCCAGAAATGTTTAAAAGCATCATGTCTCATTAATAATTATTTAATCACTGAGTCATTCAAAGGTCTATTTTTACTTCCATAGTGGTAAAACACAGGTCATTTACTGGGTATGCAAGAGCACATCAGGTATTAGAATTACAGAGCCTTATTGGAGGATATATATGAATCAAAGAAGAAAGTCATAGTATACAGCCCAGTTTCTACACTCCCCCATCCTCTGGCAGCTCAAAACATTCTCATGTAAATTGATAGGTGTAAAGAAACAACATTAATTATATAACCAAATTATTTCTTTGTTGGCTGTAGGACTGGAACTTGGAAAATACATGTGGAGCTTCTACCTTTGCCACAGACATCCTGGATGATTGGAATAAATCATTCATGGTCTCATTCCTGCCATCTAACCATGACAGTATCAGAGACTCTGCATTAAAGGCCTCACTTCAAGCAGTTCCAGTGTCACATGAGCTCTGCAGTGGTGCTTGTCTGTCTTCATTGAGCTGTTGGGAGTACAGAGTGAACAGCTCTGAGCAGTTCTGTGCAGTTTGGGAAATTGTGCTGGATGTTTGTCTGGGTTTGTAGGTTATGAGTTTTACCTGGTTGAGATGAAATGCTGTACTGCCCTAAAGTGTAGCTCATACCATTTGGATGGAGTTCAGTAGCCATTATGCTTGTTTATCCATGAAACTATCAATCCTTGACCGGGGTCCAGGGCATGTAGGGAATCCTGGACACTGTTAGAGGCACGGTCTGGAGGGCTTTCCCATGACCTTCTGCTAAGCCCTTGCCTCTCAGGGATATGTTTTGGCAGTTCAGACTTAGGACACACACAGATATTGCCCCCCTCAGAACAGACATCCCCTTTGAAAACACCATTTTCAGTATTCTGCCTACATGATCTTGTGTCGCTATAGGATACGAAATGAATGGCATGCACACAGTCAAATCGTCAGGGCAAAAAGAAGGAAGTTTATTTTTCTACTTCTGTTGGTATGGATTTTGGACAATGACCATGGATTGGAGGGTGAGATTGCCACCTCTCCAACCACACTGGTCAAACTAGAAGTCCATCAATTGTCCCTCCTCAAGAGAGGAATGATAAACAAGAAGGACAGTTTACAATAACATCACTCTGTTTACATGAAAATCTGTGAGAAACTCCACTACAAACATGCAAACATCAGGAAGCTGAAAAAGATCAGGGCGACAATCTTGCAGTACTCTGGCTGATGTTGTACAGCTGTCTGTTGGTCACTGTGAGGCTTTCTCCAGTCTGATTACTTGAGATAAGAATTTATCTGCAAAAGTAAAGACTTTTGTGTTGTGCCAGAGAATTAGCATTACTCACTTTTTTGTTCTGACAGAAGATAAAGCATTGAATAAGTCTGGCACAGGAGGTGATGCTGAGAGACACTGGGAGATATATCAAATCCAATTCCCTGGCCAGCCTGACTTTAGTGTGGAATATTTACTCCCTCCAGGGAAGTTAAAGCTCATCTCAACCATGCACTTCTACACATTTACACCTTCTGCAACTTTACATCTTCTAGATAGTTAACTATCTTTAAGAAGAATAAACAAACTAATTGTAAATAATTTTTAATTACATCATTTCCAACATCATATTGTCTTTCCCTTAAGCAGCTTTAGCAGAGACACAGACTTGTGAGACAGCAGCTGTGGATCTGTTTATCTTTCCTTCATTATTATTGTGCATTTTCACTGATTTTAAGTTTCATACTCAAAATTATCTGGTAGATTTACACACATGATTTTAAATGTGAATGATTTAAAAGCTCCCAGTGTCTCTATTGACTTCTCTGATTTTGCTGTTTTATGTAGCAGTGAAGGTGCAGAATGAAAACCTGATCCTGCTTCAAAATTCTGCCTCCCTCTCATTATATAGCACTTAATGGGAAAATGTTTATAATTTCAGCATTTAATTTTCTGCTATTCTCAGACAGCTTTACTGGTCTAAGCAGTACTCACAGTGTGTTTGAGAGATACACTTTGATTATTAAAGAACAATCCAGTGAACTAGTGTGAAAAACTGTAGAAAGATTAAGATTTTCCTGTGCTATTGGAATGGAAATAGACTCTTGAGTAAAATATTTCAGGAATCAAATCCATTAGGGTCCAATTTAAAGAGAAAGTCCACTTACATGGATAAGTACAGGTTTCTGACTTTTCCTCTCTTTCAGAATTTCCCCCTAAGTTATAAAATAAGAATAATTACTTTAAGCAAATTTTTCTGATCATTTATTTTACTAGGATTTTCTGGAGTACATTTTCAGATCATGGATTATAGGTACATTTCTCATTATCACTAATGAGAATTTCAATGCATGATATAATTTTACTGTGCTATTTTGTCTGACTTGTATTACACCTGTCAGTCTGCTTTCTCCTGCTATTTCATTAATATTTAAATATTAATATTTAAAGGTCAAATTTAGCCTTCAGTGATATTAAAATATATTATTCAGTTTCATCTGACTTTAGGAGAACATCTCTGGGACAGTTCTCAGTAGACAGGGGAAAAGGTATATCACCATACTCTTTGCTGCCTTTTTAATCCATTTTTTTTTTTCTTCTCTTTCCAAAAGAAATTGAACAGTTTCTATCTCAGAGGAGGAGGAGAGAGGTTTGTAGAGGAATGAAGTGTAATTCACAGTGCAGTCAATGGGATGAGGTGCCACTCTTCTTTGTGCCTGGAAAGCCTTGCAAAAAAGCAGTTGCAGAACTGAAAGGCTTCACAGGATAATGTTTGTCCAGTAGGATTTCTCAGAGCACATCTCAACAATATGGCATCGTGGAATAAAAGGATATGTTATGTTTTTAGTGCATTGGTGTGATAAAGGCAGTGCTCCAAATTGAGCATCACTTTTCTACACAGATGTGTAGATACAACAGAGATATACATATATATACATATATATGTATATACACTACACAGATGTGTAGATAGCTGAACTCTGTTTCAAATGTGGGATTTTGCATTTTGAGCAAAACTGGATTATCCCAGAGACTCCTTATCTGTGTAAATATTTGTGTCTACAGAATTGAAGGTTATAAGGCCACGTTTGCAAAGAGTTATGAGTACAGGGTGTAGATTTCATATAACAATGTTCTTTGACTCAAGACCATGCTAATGCTAATGTTTTCAGGTGACTGAATCCCCCTGAAAACACAAGATATTGTTTGGCCTTTCTTTACTTGCTCTGTTCCAGAACTTAGTCTGGTGCTGCTGAGAAGGTGGAAGAGGTCCTGCAAAGCATGGGATGGATATATATAGATAATCTTCACAGCATCAAAGCTGCTTTTCCTGTGAATTTCAGGGATTCTGCCATGAGAGGAGGGTGAAATTTGTGCTGTGCATGTGGTGTGTGTATAGATTGCTGCCTATACCCTGCACTTGCAGGAATCCTTGCAATATTTGTTCATGTCCACACAAAATAGTCTCAGAAAAGACCTTGTGAATGAGAACTCTTCTTAAGCTCAGCCACTGCTCCAAGAGCAAGTGGGATATGTGGCAGCAGACAGCTTAAATGTAGCATATCTGTCCTATCAACACTGGATATTGATGCAGTTGGACTTGTGCTAAGGGACACCAGGGATCCAGCTTTTTCCACTGTCTTCTTTCAGTACTCATCAAGGAATTATGCAGATTTAAACCCAAATTGTGCCCACACAATGTGGACACAGTAGTGGTTTGGACCGAGCACAAGTTTGAGCAGATGTTGGTTATAAATAGACACACCTCTGGTGCTGGGAAGCTGTGCAGCTTGACACATTTTTATTGTAAAAGACTGTCAAACAACAGGGAAACTATTTAGTCAAAGTGTCAAATCTCTACCATGGACGTGAAGAGAAGCATAATTGTTCACTTCAGTGGACATAAGATCAGTCTCCAAGTGCCTAATAGTGAATAAACCTGAGCTGCTATCCTAAACATGCCCTTGTAGTATTTCACCACTGCTGATTGCCAAGTTGTATTTCGTTTTTTACCATGGATATACATATTGTGCCAAGTGAGAATATATTGGTCTTCTAATGTAAAGAGATCACAGTCTTTGAACTTGCCCACTAATGCCTGGCTGTAAAGTGGAAAAATAACTGGACTCTATTTTTTTCCCTGCAACTTTTAACCTAATCGGAACGTGTTAGAATGTAACTTTCCTTATCTGCAACATATGTTGGTGATTATAGCTCTTGCTATCAGACACAAAAGTAGAAATTGTAAATACATATACCTTTAATTGGAGAAATTATCTTCAGCTATATAGCTGTTTATCCAAACCCTAATGTCATTCTTATCAGCCTAGAGCTATCTGCTTCTGAAGGTCTGATGTAAATTATAATTAATTCAGTGATTCTCCTCAGCTTGGTATCATTATTCAGTGTGATTTTCTGACCTAGGCTGGTGCTGAATAATCAAATGCCTTGCTGTATTTCCAAACATTTCTTTTGAAACACAGAACAGCAATAAGAAAGTACAGTTGCAGACACATTGAAGGAAATGTTAAAAGTGGGATATGATAACAAGTAGCTGATCTTTTGTCACGTTTTGCATATTATTGAAGAATAAAAAATATTTTAATATGCTAAATAATTCTTCCTAAGTTCAATAGTTGAATAATTCCTTTGGGAGAGTGTGTAGGAGAAAAAAAAACTCCTTCTGCCATAGAAATCAACCTTAACCAGAATGTTGTAAATTAATAGAGCCCCCTCTGGCTTCATATTTACGTTGAATATGCATTGATTTTTAAATAGAAAAAAGTAATTTCTCAAGAAGGTAGTCCGTTGATCCCCCCTTAGATTTGTCTGTATTTGCAGAAACAAGCTTAAGAAGTGATTTTTAACTTATATCCTAAAGAGTGCAGAGGCAGCCTGAGCACCCCTACAGATTTTTACTGTACAGTCAGAAATCTCCCACTGCATCTCAGCACAGAGCACAGCAGAGTGCATCTCTCCCCTTGCTGTGCCTTCATCCTTCATCTACCTGTCATGGACACTGGCTTCTCATCCTTTCAAATACTTTTTGTAATAAATCAAACGTTTTCTTACAGTGGGGCAGCTGACACAGCCACTTTCCTGTAGCTCACTTCTGATATAAAAAGGAGTGACTCAGGCTTTCCATGGAAAGGAGCTAGTTGGTGCTTTGATTGATGAGTGTCCATCTGACAGCAGTATTTGCATTGTAAAAGAGTAAGTTTCACTGAAGTGCCACAAGCTAAAATCCCCACAATGAAGGCACTGAAATGACAAATGAAATGCTCCCTCTATTGGCATGGAAACTTTGGCACATATCAATTGCTTCTTGTCAGAAAAAAAAAGGATCAACTACTACATTTTTGAAAAAATAATGTAAAAAGTTACAGAAAAAAAATTTAGTTCATTCTGGTGTTGAATCTGCTTTTATAAATCCCAAACTTTTTTTTTTTAAATGGCTGAAATTACCTTTTTTTCTCAGTGTGATTCTGCTCTCCCTCTATGTTTCTAGAGACAACTTCAAAATATGCCAGGTTTTTGGAGGCAAAACTCTGCAAACTGCTGCAGCTATGAACTGAATTAGCAGCTGGTAGTATCTTTCCACACACTGTGTATGTTGTCTGTATGTCTGCTTTTGGTGCACTGCAAAACTGCACGTTACAGATAGAAACTCCAATGCTCTGTTTGTCCTTGACACTGGGGAGGTGAGACTGGGCTGGACTGGGAACACAACCGTGGGAAATGAAGGTCCATCTGTTCTGCTCAGTGCAGCTGTACTTTTCCAGCCATTTATTTGGTTTCTGCATTTTATCCCAGAAAGAATATATAATGCAAACAGAGGTTAAAAAGGCTTTTATGCCACTCACTCCTGCTGCTTGAGGAGGGACACCTGTGTGACTGCTGCAACTCTCCAGAATAAGCTGAAATGCTTATTTGAACATCTAAGAGTGAATCCAAGAGACAAAGCTGGGTATGGCCCATTCTGGAGAGCTATGGAGACATTCATATATACATTTTTTTGTGGGCCATATGTGGTCCAGCTGCACCATTGTAATGAGGAGACCTGGCAAAAAGCACACTTAGGAAGGATTCTACACTGTTGTTTGTCTGCTGTCAATCATACAGCACTTCCACAAGGATAAACAAGTAGGTGAAAGCTGCCAGATCCCAGCCTGGTTAGTTCTACATATTTTGCATATATAATGGCAGGCAGTCAGCCTCCCACAGGCTGGGTAATGACAGTGGCTGATTGTCAGTAGGTACAAAATACTGTGTCAGTCGCAAGAAATGTATAAATATATCCTGCAGCCACAGCAGGATGAAACTAGCAACATTCTGTATGGAAATCTGCTGTTCATTTCTGTAGGGTCTGGGTCAGCCATCAAGGCTTTGTGAAGGACATGTGCTGAAGCTGGTTGTTCTTGCTGCAAAAGAAAGTATTTCATGATGGTGTTGTCTTTTTTGCCGTTGCTGGTTTCATTCCAGACGAAGAAGCATTTCTTCTCTGACTGGTCTTTGTGTTCTCACTTTCAAATTCATACTTCTACCTTAAAATGCACTGTAGATCAAAAAGTATCTATGTAATGATTGCCTCTTCCTTTTCAACAAGGCTGCACTCAGAGAGTAAGACCCACTGGCTAGCATGACAGGAGACACCTCAGAATGATTTTTCACTATTAGCACAGTGCCTGTGAGGTTTTCTCAGCCAATACCAGAAAGAAAAACACTTCTTTCCGTGTCTCTCTTTAGCGTCAGACCCATTTGCTAAGTCACAGCTGTGCAAATACACTGACAGCCAGGGTGTTCCACCGGGGAAACCGGGCACCTCCTGCCACCCCCACAGCCTCCCCCTTGATGAGAGCGTGCTACAAGAAAGAGCAAGGCAGTGTAAGCCTTAGATCTCTCTGCCTTTCTGCATAGCCAGACTGTTCTCTCAGAGAAAGGCATCGTTCAGTTCAAAGAAGAATGAAATGCAGTCTCTGGGCCTTTTCCAGGTGCTAATGGCTGGGGTGTGGCGTAGGATGTGGATGGCAGGATCGGTGCTTCTCAGGGAGAAGCAAAGTCAGGGATGACACAAAGGCAGAATGTAGGGGAGGTAAAGAGGTGTTATATCCATTTTATCTCTTTGGTAAATGCTTGTTTGACCCATGGGTTGGGACTCTTTCGGGGTTCAGCGATACCTTCTACATTCAGAAGTAACTTCAGGCAAACACAGGCAGACCCTCGTGGCATGGGGCTGTGGGATTGGCAGCTGTGCCCACAGAATTACTAACAAATGCCTTTGGGGATGTAAGCTTGGGGCAGGTGAAAATTAAATATAAGTTATGTTATTTAAATTGATTCCCATTTCAAAATGATGCTTGTCTATATCAACAGTCTACTTTTATTTGGAGCAATGAAGTTCATTAAGACAGTCGCTTAGGCTGCAAAATCAAGTATTTAGAGGCTGAAAATTGCCAGATTTATAGTTGTCTATGCAACATTAACTATATGTCCAGTGTCTTCAATTATAACATCCTATTTTATTTCTCTACAGGGTACCTGCCTTATTCAGTGTTCAAAAAGGAAAAGGAATCAGGGCAACTGAACTGGCTTTGACTAATTGCCTTGTGTCCAACCTTGTTCCTAATATTTCCCATTTCACTTGTTTTTTATTCAAATTATCAGCCACCTATTGTTAGTCTGGTGGCACCAGACTGCCCTTCCACCTGAAGACTTCAGGACGTTTATAAATGATACATTTCCTTTGTGAGCCTTTTACAAATTAAGTTCTTCATTTTACAAAGGCAGTTAGATACAAAAAAATGAAATCATGTACTCGGACCCACAGGCATCAAGACTCAACCCAGAAATCTAACCTAGATTTGTGGGCTCCTGACCTTCCATTCTAATAACAAATCTCCTGCTTATGCCTAGTTATTGATTTTCAATACAAATGGGAATCAGAAATCTATGGTTCCTTTTAATAGATTTGCAGTAAACTGCTGACATTATATTTTATAAAATTTCAGGTAGAGTGTTTGAAACAGGTAGACGTAATCAATCAGAACCAGCTGTAGATGAATCCATAAATTGCGTGATGACAAAATCTGAAAGTGAAATCTCTTCATATGTGCAGCAATATTAGTGAGAGAGAAGGCTTGCATGGAAATGATTTTTCTTTTCACAGTAACACCATGTGAAACTACAAATTGGCACTTTATCTAAACCATATCTTCATCACAGTTCCACCTCTCTGCTTTCTTCTGCAGTGAATGCATTTCCTATAAATCCTCAAGAAGAAATTGTACTGTTAATCCCACCTACCAAATTTTGTGTGAGTCTGTGGAGGTGCAGCTAGGATTGTGACTGCATTCTACCCCAGCAGCTACCACAGCTGGTTAGGGTGGGACTGGGGAGGTTCTAGATAACAGGAATGCCAGAAGAGCAGAAGGAAATGGGTTGGCGGTTCTCTGTGGGGTTGTTCATGGTGATAGTCCAGGCACCGTGCTAAGCAAGGTGGATTTTTGCTTGAAAAGGTTCATGTTTCATTAAAGGCATAAACTACCAAATTTTTGGCCCAGTTGAAAAAGTTTTAAGGGTGAAAATAAACACATATAGTCCTCAAAAAATACATGGTACAAATATATTTAAAAAAATCTGATAGCACCAAAAAAAAGGTTTGGCTCTGTTAAGACCTTGGATCGTGTTTTTAGCTCAAGAAAAGCTGGTGTTGTCTGAGGAGCAGAGAGAGAAGACAAAAATAATAGAAGTTGTTCTGGCTGTAATGGAAGCTTGTTTACAGAGTGAAGGATATGTTTATATGTCTGTGTGGAATAAGGCTGCCAAAATTCCTGCCAAAGCGTAACCACCAAAAATAATCATGCTTGTGTCTTTGGTATTTTCTAAGCCAATTTCTTTACTTAGCATGAAGTCTGCAAGGGGATATCCATTAACATGAAAACCTAGTGTGTAATTTAAGAAATAATATTTGTCCTAATCCTTTTTTCCTTCTGTCTCCCCTCCCTCCCCCTTCCTGTCTCATCCCTGCTGCAGAATGCTGTAGTTCTACTGAATGCTGATGAGACCACACCAAGCCCAAGCCACTCACAATTGACCAGCTAAGTTGGCACCATATCAGCATTTAATACTTCTGACAGGGAGGAGATCGATGGAGAAGGCTAGTCATGATATTGAATTTTCTAGAGAAAATGGGACTTTGTTTCATTTTAGTTTGTTTTTTAATATATTTATTCAAGTCCTGCCTGATTATATTCCCTCCTCACCATGGCAAAGTCTTCCTGTGTTCAATCATCTCAATCTGTTTTCTGAAGATGCACATGCAGAGGGAAGCCAAGACCTTCTTTCAGCATGCAGTGAGAGAGATTTATTTTTCATATTTCCTGCTATTTCTGTCCACCTGCGTGCTTTAGTTGAAATGCTTCTTGATCCAAAAAAAGTTTATAGATGAGACTAGCAGATTCAGAAAGGAAACCAAGGCAGAGAAATACCAGAATGGAAGGTGGCATTTTGTAATTCAATATTTGTGTTATTTGAGNGAGAGATTTATTTTTCATATTTCCTGCTATTTCTGTCCACCTGCGTGCTTTAGTTGAAATGCTTCTTGATCCAAAAAAGTTTATAGATGAGACTAGCAGATTCAGAAAGGAAACCAAGGCAGAGAAATACCAGAATGGAAGGTGGCATTTTGTAATTCAATATTTGTGTTATTTGAGACATATATACACTATATTTAAGTAAGATCAATCAGTACAGAATTGCTGTGGAGATCATACTAAAGCTAAGAGGAAAAACAGAGAGGCAGTAGTTGCTGTTAAGCAGCAACTGAATACAAATGTTTGCCTGTGGGGGAAGCAGCTCTTCAATGAAAACTATGAATGTATTAGCAGGAAAAAAAAGGTGATCCTTGGCTCTAAGAAACAAGTCCCAGAACTCAGGAACTGGGAGTATAATCAATAACATGTAAGTGGTGGTATCTTTGAATTATGGAAGCTTTAAAATATATAAAATATGTGTTACAGTTTCTTTGTGCATTACCAAAGAGGCTGAACTCTTTCATAGACACATTACTTTGGAAAGAGCAATGGCATCCATTTTTTCAGGTACTTCTGTCTAATAACAGTCCCTAGACAGTAGGAGCAGTCACACTAATGCACTGCAATATAAAGTACACTTCAAAACCATTTCCCTGACTGCAGCTGTCAAACACAGCATCAAGTGTGTCCTGCCTAGTGGCATACACACATTTCTTAAATTAAATAATAGACATCTCACAATTTTGTTGAGCTACCTCACTGAAAGATATGTAGACAATTAACCAAAATGGTAAATTCCCTAATGTCAGAATGATTGATGGTAGAAGGCAACTCAGGAAATAACCCAATCCAGCTGCCCTTCTGAAAGCAGAGGCAGCTAAAGCAGATTGCTCAGGATCCTGTCCAGCCAGGTTTGGAATAGCACCAAGGATGGACACTTTACAGCCTCTCTGGGAAACGAGAACTCTCTGAGTGAAAAAAAGCTTTCTCTTATTTATACATATATTTGTGTTTCAGTTTGTGGCCATTGCCTCTTGTCTGATCACTGGGCACTGCTGAGAAGAGTCTGAGTCCATTTTCTTTACTCTCCCATCAGGTATTATGATGCATTGCTGAGACCAGCCTGAGCATTCCTTCCTCCAGCCTGAACAGCCTCAGCTCTCTCAGCTTCTACTTGTATCTAAAAGCCCTCAGTGGTCTTTGTGATGATTTGCTGGATCACTGTATCACAGATTCAGAGCATCACATGTGCGTGTCTGGAGAATCCAGAGCTGGACACAGGACTCCAGATGTGTCTCATCAGGGCTGAGTAGAAGGGAACCATCACTATAAGTCACAAGTATGCTCTGCCCAAAATATGTATTGCAATCCAGCCTGTCAAGATAATCCAAAATGTAATCCCCTGGTCTGGAAGTGCAAGAGTGTGGCTTGCATCACTCCATGCTTTTCCTTACTGATAACTCTGGTGTGTGTTCCTCTGCAGCTGTAAGAATCTCTGAGCTTAGTAGCACATTTCATTATCAGAAATGTAGTTTTAGAATGAAATCCAAATCATTTATTACAGAAGGTTCATGTTAGAGCAGATCTATATGTGCTGCCTAATGGTGGTGTGCTGCACTGGTCTGTTCAAGGCAGCTGAATTATGCTGAATCAATTCTTATCAGAATGAGATGAGAGTATCCACTCTATTCCTAAGCTTCATGATAATGTGTGTAGAGTTCCTCCAAATTAGAGAACAAGCAGATAGTTGCTTAAGCAACCTGAATTTCTACCTGAGAATCAAACACTATAAACCAGATCATCTGTTTATAT
This sequence comes from Illadopsis cleaveri, assembly GCA_013399915.1. NCBI lineage: Eukaryota > Metazoa > Chordata > Aves > Passeriformes > Timaliidae > Illadopsis > Illadopsis cleaveri. The sequence continues at coordinate 7,513 of VXBB01016371.1, read as the reverse complement.
TTTTCCTGTTCCCCTGGGTTTTCCTGGGTTTTCCCTTTTCAAGGAAAGCTTAAATGGTGTGCATGACACTGTGGTGCAAAATGCTTCAGTTGCTGCTGAATCACAGCTACATTTAGCTCTGGCTGAAGCTTATGAAAAACAGTGTTTACCTTGATCTTTATGCACTACTCACTCACTGTGGCTGTGGCTGTTTTGCTTCCTGACAGATTTCTCACTAGTCGTGTAAGAAATCTATGGTAAATGATTTGCAGGGCTTTCCTTCTAGGTCAGCAGTTTGCAAACACTCTTTCAAAAGTCAATTAAAATGTTCCATTTTCTCATTGGTATGAGGATAGTAAATGGAAGAATTTCAAGGCTTAATATGTCTCTCTCTCAGAAACACTGCAGCTTGCACAGCTGTGAACAGAGGTGCTTTATTGGAGATTAGTTTGTTCAGATTTCCTCCTGAAAATTGTTAACAAGGATTCGATTACTGTTGTGGAGAAGGAAGGTGGAAAATAAAGGTGATTGCTGGGTATTTGCTGAAGGAATCAGTTAAAGTAATAGTATCAGTTAAAGGGAGTTGGTGCTGCTTTAGAAGTTCCCATTTGCTTAATTGCAATCTTTTCTGATGTAACATCAGATAAAAATAGAATTCCAATATGTCCTGAATTTCAAGTTGTTTATGTCTCGTACCAGGTCTAATCTGTACTGTCTGCAGGGGAGATCCAGAATGGGATAGGGGTGTCTGTGCCTCTCTTCTGGCACACAAACATTGCTGTGCTGGGTAGTTCAGCACCTTGGAGAGGAAATGCTCCCTGTCTCCTCCCTGCCCCGCAGTAGCTGTGGGACACGTTTCAGCTCGCAGCCACCCTGTGTCCCTGGCAGCCTCTATAGCTAAACTGGACCTTTTCATCCACTCACAGCATTGCTGTCAGAACCATGGACTCATCCAGCAGTATTTATTGCTCTGTGCAGCTAATTCAGGCTCAGTTAGTCACGCTGCCCATCAGCATACAAACTGTGCTTTTGCTGAAGAGAAGTTTTCATTGAATAGAAAAAAAGAAGTAACTTCCTGCCTTTGTCTGCCCCTCACTGCAAAGTATGGGACTGTCTCCTGCTTGCCCCAGCTCTTTTCACCCAGACATCAATGATTTTCATACAGCATTCCTCAGTTTTGATACCTCAGTATTACTTCAGGTTGATTATGTTCAGCCTTCCACGGGTATCCCCTGGATTGTTTTCTCCATCAGAGGAATTGTCAAGCTCATCATTTCTTTCTGCTCTGTCTGAACTTCATAATTAGCTCTGCCCTAAGGGCTTGTGAGCCTGAGGAACCCTGCATTGACCAAAATGGGTTTGCTCCATAGGCTAAGTGCAAATTTTCTGAGTCTTCCCTGGTACCTACCCAGCCTGGCTTATCTTTGCATTGAGTTCCCTCATCTATAATTAATACATGTCAGAGATGAATCTCTGCTATGGAATTTTCTTATGAGGATAAGTTCTTCCATGAAAATATTTATCAAGTTCTGCTCACCTTGACCATAGCAGTGAATTCCTTTGTTCAATTATTCACAGTCCTGTGAAGGACTCAAAAGTTCAAATAGCATTTTAATCACAGATTGGGTGGGATATGCCATAGGCTTTGTACTTTGAGTCTGTCTTCAGAAGAATTAAAGCATTTTTTTCATGGATGTGTTTTGAAGGCCTTGTTTTAATTACTTGAAGAAGATAAGTCAGTAGTGATTCAGAATTACTTCTAAATGTGTGAAATTTTGGTGCAGGGATATTAATAACCTGACTTTTCCCACTGTGCTTAGTCTCTGCAGCTTTCATTAACTTCAGAGAGACTTGCAGTCACCTGTACTTCCAACCATAATTTTTCAAGCTTTCTTGACTCATCAGTGACAGAGATGGGAGAATGAGTCATATTTTTTCATTAATGACTGGTGGTTTTGAATATATCGAGGCTTTAATTTCCAGAAATCTCACAAGAATCCTTTTCTTTTCCTGTCTTACTCCCAGCCTTCCACCTAAACAGCATGGTCAAAGATCTTGTTTTGAAAAGTCAGACTTCTTTATATCCAGGTTTCAGATTAAAACTGAAAATGCAAAGTTCTGAACAGCACCTGTCACTCACAAAGGTCCTGGCAATGACCCCTTTCATTTAATTTCATCGCCAGCATTCCTCACAATTCACTCTGCCAGTTCTGTGAAGCTGATTCTAGTGTTTTCATCCCATCCTGCTAAATTGAGAAGAATATTTCTATTGATTCTGAAAGCAGGAGGATTAAGCTCTAGTGCATGCTTTGCTCCATTGTGCCAGGGAGTGCCTTATAACCAATTTATAGCATATGCAGCTGTGGTTTTCTGAGTGCAGTTCCAATATCTAACTGTTTACATGAAGGGTGGCTTTCTGACACCGAGGGTCATTTTATTTTAGGTGATACAGTCTTTATGGAAATTAAAATGAATATTTTTTTTTTAATATCCGCTGCAGCTGCCTTAGTAAAAAATAATCATTTTAAGAGCATCTCTCTGACTCACCTGAGCTGGGTACAGCTGACAGACATCTGCTTTTGGCACAGAGATAGAGCCATAAGGTCATCTGGGTGATCCTCTTCAGTAGCCTGTGCTTGGAGAGCTTGTGCTTACAGTTTTCAATATTCTGCCCATTGAAATAGTGTGATATTTGAAAAGCTACTCTCAAACCAGTAGGATTAGGAGCAGTGCTTACTGTTGCATATTTTCTATTAGACTACACCTGCTCACTGTGCTGTTTCTTAATTCTGAGTTTCTACAGTCCCAACACTTGAATGGGCAAGAAATCGGCCACTCTAATGGTTATTTTTTTGGAGGATGTGATAAAGGACCTTTTCTCAGCTTGATTATACTTAGCAGTATATATTTAATCCAAGCAAAAATTTAACTACAATAATTCCTTGAGGTGAGGGTGGAATCAGGCTAAGACTGCTTAGACAAAAAATATGTTACTCTGTTTGCAAGTGTTTGGAAAAAAGAGATGTAGAAGTGTGACTCAGCATGTTTGTCTTAGGCCTGGATTCTCCATCACTGGTAGAGAGGACTTGGAAGGTGCTGTTTCATCCTTGTTCCTTATGTTGTCTGTTCTCCCTTGTCCCATAGGTGTAAAATCCTGGGGAGCTGATAGTCCAGGCCATGGCAATGAGGTTTGGTGGACAAAACATTAGAGTGGAGGTCTGGGCCTGCCAGGGAGCATTGGATGCCCTTTCCTTGTAGCCAACAGGAATATTCCTCTGCCTCTTGGGAAAATGAGGCTATGAAAGGCATGCAGCCTTAAAAATGTAAATGTACAAGTCCCTCAGCTCAGTCCTAGTTAGAATATTCTATGTCTGAGCAAGAGCTGCCAATTTTTCCTGGCTTGTCGTGGGGCTGCTGCATCACTGTTTTCCTCAAACATGTGCCTTTGGAGGCTCCCTCCTCCCAGGTTCCTTTCTGTGCACATAATCCATGGAAGCACAGAGATCACAGGGCTCCTCCTTGCTCCTGGATGTGGTTTAGGCTGCCATCCTGGCAGTCAAACTGGTGAATCTCAGTGGAAATGAGAAGGCTGTGAGCTCTGCTGCTGCTGCCCTGGGCTTTACACAGCATCCCCTGTGCCAGGGTGTGCTGGTGCTGATGATGCAAAGACCTGGTGTGGGCTACACCTGCAGACTCACTGCACCTGCATCATGAGAGGATGCTACCCTTTATTGAAAGGTGTGCTTGAGAAACGCCTAATTAACACCTAAAGCATATGGGATAAAATGGCAGAGATTGGTACTTTGCTGCGCTGTAAACTCTCTTTGGAAAAGAGAGATTTATCTCAGTTTTGAAATGTTTAGTTCTTCGTTTCTCTTTTTTACATTACACGAGGAGGAGAAAATGAGAAAATGATCAGAAAAGTTGCCTGAATACATTTTAATAATAATTTTAAACATAAAAAGGGAAAAGTCATAATTTTGTTCAAGTAGTTCATCTCCATTCAGACAATACAGAGGTTATTGCAGAGCTCATGCCTTTGATTTCTTACTTTACTTTGGCTTGTGTACCAACCAATTCTTGTTAAATATTTATGGACAAGATTAAAGACTTTATAAAACTTAGCAGCTGGCAGCTGTCCTCGCCTAAAGGATAATGCAGAGTTTTCATTTTAATTGGATAACTGTGTGACTGAAATATGCAAACCCCAAGGGGAACACAAGAACTGAAATATGTAAAATATTTTTTTAAAGAAAATACTCTTTTACATTCTGTACTTTCTTTTTCTCTTAGTAGCTTTTATCTGAAGGTGAAATTGCCATTTCTTTTCTGCTTCTTCCTTTTTAAACTTTTATTTAAAGTTGGTTGGTTTTGGGTTGTTTTTCCTACTGAAGTTAAACTTTTTTTGATGGGGTTCCTTCTGTTTGTTACAGGACTGTATTCTTTCTTCTGACTTTTTTCTTCTTTCCCTACACTATTTGCATTTTTTGTGTTCTTAATTAACTGTTTCCATTATGTTAGTGGGAATTTTTGCATTCCACCCCTTGAAGATTATCTATCAACACAATCTTATAGGCCAAGGTTTTCCACATTAGCTGCCTATGCACACACACTCCCCTTCTGTCTGTCAATATTTCACATACACTTTGTGGCCCAGCTAAAAGGAAGGGCAGCTGTAGCTGAGCAAAAACCGAGGATCGTATTTCAACCCTTTTTCCCTGAGGACGCATTGCTTCTGCCTTTCTAAAACTGTTTTCTTCAGTGTCTTAAGCTGTCCTGTGGCTACTGAAGTCCATGAGGCAGTGTTAGTCTCTGCATGAATGTCTGCATGGAGTATGACAATAAAACAACAACAGTTTCTTTCTTTACCCGTTCGTTACTTCTCAAAGATTATATGGAGAATGGCCTCACAACGACAGCAATCACTACTTAACACCCTCAGTGGATGTTGTCAGGGCCCATCAATTTCTAGAGGTCACATTCCTGTGGTAGTTCAGTTTCCACCTCTTCTGTAATGATGAGGCTGCGTTTGCATCAACCTGAAATTTTGTTCCTAAAACCTGGGTCCCAGCTGTGCTGGCCCAACAGTCTAACTTAGCTTTGCCACTGAGTTGACTGGCTTTAAAGTTACTGCTCATCACTTCATCCAGGACATTGTGACCTAAGCTCAACTAGACATCTACTGTCCCCATCAAAGGCATGACACTTCCTAGCAGAGTTCAACAGGTGGAGAAGAGAGCACATGGGACAGGGAAAGAAAGGTGAAGGGTCTGTGGAGTGTCACCTGCATGACGATACTCAAGACTATAACTTGGATTTGCATTGCTCAAATGGAAATTAACACAGGACTGTGCAACTGAAGTCTTTCTTCAGATGTGTCTTGAAATGACTCACCAAAGTTCATAGCTGAAGTCCTTATCAGAGAATAAACCCCCAAATTTGGTTTGTAAATAATAAATTGACATGTCCCTATGAGCCCTCTTTTTTTTTTACTTCCAGTATTGCTTCTCTTTTCCCTCTTGGCGCATCAAAGCATTGACATTTTAGATTTGACACACAAATGTGTCATTAAAATGACCTGCAAAAAGCAGGAGTCTTTGGGACTGCACTGGAGCAGCTGTACCTTTGTGCATTTTTTATGTGTTTTCTCACCTTCCAGCAACAAGAAAAGGATAAGGAGTTTTTGAATTTTATTTAAGGATGTAATTGTTTCCCAGGCTTGCTTCCTAAAATGACATGGTTGCCTTGCATTTGTTAAAAAATTATTACTGATAAGAATATTATCGTGAAGAAACATCTAATTAAAATACCTTTTTTATTTGTTTTTCATCTCATTGTAACAGATAACAAGAATCAACAGATGATATTATACTAATTATGATTTATTTTAATAAATTATATAAAAATTGTAGAATATCTCCTCTAGTTCAATTTGTATTGTTTGAATACATAGGAGACTCTTATTAGAAGGTGTGAAAAAGTTTAGCTGATATTTTTGAAATGGAAAACACCCTTTAAAATACTCTTATCCAGTGCTGTGTTATTAGTGCATCTTTTTCCTCTTCTTAAATGGTGGGCTGGCATCTGTAATGCCAAAATTATTAGTTGGATATGAGATCTTCAATAGCTGTGAAAACAGCTCAGCCAGGGTTTACATATTACAGATCACAGTGGTCAGAGTGCACCAGGGAGCACTTACCTGCCTTTTGTACTTCTGGGAGGAATACTGACCTCAGGGTTTAGAGGCACACTGGGATTATGTTTTTCCCTTCTGTAGCAGAACTTTTAAACTTTTAAGTGCTATTCAAGTCCTTTCTGTCTTCCTGTCTGGTGTGTGGGCTAGTAATTTCTACTTTCACCCATCTTTGTTTTAACTGTGATTATTTTCCACTCTGTGTGGGGATTCAGGCACAGAAACTTCTGAGTTAACTCTTGTAAGGATTTAATATCAGCCATTTCAAATAGGGATTCTTAGCATATACATTAAATGGACATTATCCATGCAGATTAGATGCATTATTTGGCTGCACTATGTCTTGTACACTTTATATAAACTCTGTGATGGCATCTCTAATATCTCATTTTTTAAATAAGGCCTGTCATGTTACCTTAATTTTCCTACTTTGTGACCCAAGCACTGCTGAGGTGCATCCTCATGGTGGTTTTCTTCTTTTCTAATGGAATTTCTGTGATTGAACAAATATATTGAAAGGAAAAGAAGGTAGGTTATACCCCCAATTTCTTATTCTCATAATCACATTAGTGCTACAAGTAATGTCATCCAGCAAGAGTCACATTTTTACTCTGCTAATACACCTTCTGTGACAGGTCTGAGAGGAAGATAAGGGAGTTGTGTCTACTGAAGTGAGTTTTCTATTAACTCCTCTGGTTGGTGTTTTGGATATATGATATTTGGCAGTTTTACTGCTATCTCTCTTCATATGATAAAAAATGTTTGTTGCATGTAGCTCCTGCAATCTCTTACGTGCTGGACATTTAATCTAGATGTGACAAAGTGATGAGAAAAGGATATCAGAAGTACTATCTTAAAGCCCTTCTGATGTTCCACTCTGGTTTTGTTCTGTTTGTCAGAGTTCTTGGGTTGTCCCTCTGTATGAGAATGCAGGAATAGAAGGCAGAAATCCTTCCTATTGCATTTTGGGACATTTTGGGACATTTTGGGAGACTCCTTCACTGGGGTGCATGGACTAGAGAATCTCGGGTTGCCTTCTTGGTTTCAGAGGCTTTGCCTGGTTTGCTGGAAGACACCCAGGGACGCCAATTCTTGGGTTTGGTTTCTCACTCGAGATTCAGGTTGTTAAAAGTCCCCGGCCCTCTAAAAGCCCTGAGCCTCATTACAAGAAAATGCAGAGTCTTCAAGGTCTTGTTTTCAGGTTTCTTGTGTTGTTTATTATTTGATATCTCAGAATTTTCTCCGCACCCAGCCGAGGTCTGGACAGCGGCTGGGACACGACACGACTGACCCCGATGGGGTGTAGCTTTGTGATAGTAGATAACTATGTGCCCACTATTT
>VXBB01016370.1:61131-90201 GCA_013399915.1 Illadopsis cleaveri | reverse complement strand
AGCCTCAGCGAGGCGCTGGGCGAAAACGTGAAGCAGTGAGTGTCCTCAGGGAGCGCGGGATGCGGGGCTGGACCGGGCTGGGTCGGGGTTGCGCGCTGCGCGACCCTCCCGGCCTCTCCCGGCCCCTCGCGTTTCTGCTGCGTCCGTGCAAAACCTCGGCGCCGCTGCTGGGTGTGGGAGCAGCGCTTTTCCTGCGGTGTCTGCGCGTCACCGGAGGTGCTCAGGGAAAGAGGCCCTCAGTCAGGTTGACACGGTGATGTTTATAGGTTGGACTCGGTGGTCTCGGAGGTCTTTTCCAATCGAATTGATTCTGTGGTTCCCTGCTCTTCCCGAGGTACTGGGCCAACCTGAAGCTCTGGTTCAAGCAGAAGATCAGTAAGGAGGAGTTTGACCTGGAAGCGCGCAGGCTTCTCACGCAAGACAATGGTAAAATAACACCTGGTGTTCGTTTCCCTGCCCTGCCGGGCCGAGGAAGCTCCTCCAGGCTCCGCGGCGCTTCCCGAGCGGGGAAGGTGCTTGTGAGGGAAACAGCAGCGGCCGGGGCTCCGGCGGCGATGGGGTTAAAATGGTGGGAGGTGCCCTGGCCTGCGTGGGGAAGTCCCTGTGTAACCCCGGCACTGACAGACAGTTCGGCGTTGTGTGAACGTGTTAAAAATTAAAACACGCTGTTCGAGCAACAAAAAAGCCCCTTTTTAAATGTCGCTGTGGAGACCGAGTCCTTTCTGTGCTTTCCCTTTGGTTGTAGCTGAAGGAGGGGAGGGAGCCCTGGATTCCCCTGGGTGCATTTGCAGCATGCAGGTCCTTCCTGGCCTGTGGGGGTGGCAGGTGGGAGTGCTGGAGGGTGAGATTCCTCGATCCTTGCTTCTCTGTGTGTCTGCAAACGTGGGGGGGCCTTGCTGAGCTCATTGTGGGGGCTCCTGGCCTCCATGTTTGTGATCCCTGTAGGGAAGGGCAGGGAGTTTTTTGGTGCTCAGACTCCAAAGAGGATCCTGTCACCCTCTGATCCTGCCTCTGAAGCTGTTTTCACTTTCTCTAGTGCACAATTACTCTACGTTCCAGAAAGCCTCTGCAATGAATTCTGTTTTATTAGAACCTATTTGAGTTGACTTTGTCTTTGTGGGGCTGATTCTCGTTTTGGTGGCTTTTCCAGCAAAACCAAAAGCACTGCAGTGGGGTGCCTGCATGGCAAGAGGGACAGCTGCTCCTCTGACTCGCTGAATACACCAAATTTGTCAAGTGGCTGTGACACACTCTGTGTGTGTGTGTTACACTGAGAGGTGACATAGTTGTTTCCGTGCTGTGTGAAGTATCTTTTGTGCTGTTGTCACAGTGTAGCAGATTCTCAGCCTCCTAGAAGAAAACTCTCAAAAAACTTAAATTGAAAATTAACTGAGCAGGTGGGGAGAAGACAACAGTGGGAAAGCTTAGGGAGCTACTTTAGGATGGCTTTGAGGGGGTGCCTCTGTACACTGATGTGCTGCTAATGAGCTCTCTCTCTCCCCACAGTCCACTCTCACAACGATTTCCTCCTGGCTATTCTCACCCGATGCCAAATCCTGGTCTCTGCCCCAGGTGAGTCCTGAGAAGCTTCATTAAACACTTGGTGTAACACTGTGCCTGCCACTTGTGTGTTTGGGCTGTGTGTGCACAGTACCCCAATGTTCTCAGCCTTAATACTCATGGGGTTTTTTTGCCACACAGGTTAAAATGTAGCAAAATGGTGTTCGAGCTGATTTCAGCAGAGATGCTTCTGTGACTCAGCTGTGTGTGCTTGGTTCGAGGCTGATGCTGGATTGCTGCCTGTGATAATCTGGTTTGATTTCTGGCTTGGGTGTGTGCTGCGAGCTGAAGGGTGAAGGCAGATGCAGCTTTCTCTTTGATGTGCTTTGTTTACCTCTCTCTCTCCCCTCTGGACTGTGTTCCTGGTCATTGTGGAGAGCTGAGAGTTCCTGACTGATCTTGATTTCCCGTAGGTATCTGATAGAAAAGTGCTTACAGGGAGCTTGGTTGAACTGTGACAATTAACCTAATCTTCTGCAGATAGTTAAGATTTTAACTTTGTGGGCATCTAGAGTAACATTTTAACTTTGTGAGTGGCTAGAATGGCTGTCTAGAAGGGTTGCAGGGTGTGTTTTGTCAGCTCTTCAAAAGAGCTCTCAACCCAGGGTTGTGGTAGCAAGGGCAAAATTGAGCTGCAATTCAAGATCTGGAACTGCTGTGTAGGAAGGGAAAGAAGATTGTTACAGCTCACAAGTGCTGAGACCTGAGAGAGGAATTTTTTGAGAGAATACCTGTTAGTGAGGTGCCTGTTGGTAGCTAGAGGAAATAATGCCTGCAAGAGTCATGGATGCCCACAGGTTTTTGTGTTGGAGCTGGTCCTTAACTCTACCAGCTGTGCTAATTAAATGTTAATTGCCTCTACCTCCAAAATTGCTTTGTTTGCTCTTGATTGAACTTCAAAAACACCTTGTATGTCCTAAACTTGTTCCCTTTAGGGGTCTGGACTCATGTAAATCAGAAGGTTTGTGTCTGAATCTGCTGCTCCTCACTTCTAACTTTGAGTAACTAATTACAGCTGGATTATAAAAGGAATGCACAGGAACAGTGATTCCCTGATTTCACCTGGAGCAGCTGAGCTAAATGAGGAGGGGGAGGGAGACAGTGCCTGTTCTCTGAGCTCAGCAGTGAGCTGCTGTGAGTGTTGGGGTGGGGTTCATAGCTCACAGGTTTTCTGAGAGGCAGTGGTCAGGCTGAGCCTCCTGTGACTGAGATTGGGCTTTGTTATTCCTGCTCTAGGCTCAGCTGTACTGAATGTAGTTTGTCTCTTTATGCCACTCAGTCGTGGCATGCAGCCTGGTCAGGATTTGTCAGCAAACTCTCCCGGTGTCCCTTTTCCAAGGCTGTTTAGGATTGTTGAAGGTAGAGCCCCAGCACAGAGCAGGGTGCTCCACAGGTGATTTCCATATGCTCCTTATTTCCTGCCTGACCTCTTTAATTTCAAGTCTCTGGAGGTTGTTTTCTCTTGTCCCATTGCAGCTGCTCTCCTCAGAGCCCTGGAAGAGCTCTGGTTTTGGGGTTCAGCAGGTCAGAGGCAGCATGTGGTGGTGACCCAGCTGGCCAGGGTCCTTTCCCAGTGCTGGTCACCTCCAGGGCTTTCAGGCAAGCTTTGACTGGCACTGTGTCCACTGATTGCATAAGCCAGCTTGGAATAAGTCAGTTGAATCCTGGGTGTGTGGTGTGAAAGATGTGGTTTGGTGCTCTGGAGCTGACAGTGCACTCTGCTAGTCCCTTCTAGAGGCTGGGCTGTGCTGGCCACAGGGCAGGGCAGTCTCCCAGGGATTTGGGAGCTGCTCTGTGCTCAGGTACCTCTTTCTGGGCCACTGACTGGTAGATCTCTTACAAGCAAGGTCTCATTATCAGCTGTGTGTGCTGTAGGGTTGTACATGCAAGGCCAGGAAAATGCAGTATGAGTGGAATACTAGCTGTTAACATCTAGATTTCTTTTTCTTCCCCTAGATGCCAGTCTTTCACTTGCTAGTTTTTTTGTTGTGGTTTGGTTTTTTTCTCTCTTTTTTTTTTTTCCCTCCACGTAAGAATGGAAAGCTAACAGGCTTTTGTCTCAACCACTGTCTTTTGGGTAGAAGGTATTTACTTCATGGTTCATGGAAATAAGTAACTTTAAAGAAGTGTTTTTGAGGCACTTGGCACGCCATCACAAGGGTTACTGATACATGTATTTTCCACCTCCATGTGAGAGTCAAGGGGAAAGAACCATCCTTAAAATGTTATTTTTTCAGGAGCAGTTATAGTATGTGTTGAACCATGCAAACAAACCCATCTGATCCCAACTGTGTTGCCTCTTGTAGTAGTGGTTTCACCTGGGATTTAAGGGGGCACTTGGTGATTGTCACCCTTTTTGAGGGCTCTTTGCATTTCCCCCTCTCCTCTGCTCAGGCTGTTGGTCACCCAAACAACTTCAAGTCCCAGCTGCACAGCCTCCCTGGCACGGGACACTTAAGGCTTGGTGGTGCAGAGGGAGGGAGGTGTGTTGTCTGTTGTGGTGTGAGGGGTGACCATTTGGGGCCAGCTCTCCTGGCTGTGTCCCCTCCCAGGTCCTTGTGCACTGCCTCGCTGCTGGGATGGGTGAGGAGCTAAAACACCCTTGACTCTGCTCTGCAGGAGTGAGAGCATCCCTGTGTTACCAACATTGCTCTTAGCACACATCCAAAACACAGTCCTGTGCAAGCTGCTGTGGAAAAAATTAACCCTCTTCCACCCCAAACCAGCACACTGGGATTTTTTTCTTCCCCATAAAATTCCATCAAGAGGAACTCTGGTTTAAATCCTTTCTTAACCTTGCATGGACTTGTTCACTAAGCTGACCTTGTTTGTTGGACAGTTGCAAGCACTCAGGGTAGCAGAGTTTCTTGAGTTAATGTGTATCTTACCTGAACTGCTCCCTCCTTTCTTGGCTAAATGTTAGCAATAAAACTGAGACAGTTGCAAACACTTGAGTTACTGATGTAAGGATTTAATTTATTTAGTAGTAGTCTGGAGCCAATTAAAAGATGGTTCAGTGAATTAGAACTCATGTGCAATAACAGGAGCATTTTATTTTGTCAGGTTTGTCCACATGCTTTGCTCAGAGGGCTTTCAGCTGTGAGATTGGCTCAGGTTGCTTGTGTTTGCTTCTGTCCAGAGTACTGAGAAGGGAGAATAAGTAAGAAAATGGGAGTGTGAGTTTTTTGGCAGAGGAGAGTCAGCAGAATACCTGACCAAAACCCTTGTTCCTGTAAGAAGATTAAAATAAACAACCCCCTCCAAACTAAAGATCAAGTAAACAGGAAATGTGTGTTTTATCTCTGTCTGCTTCTTTCTGTGGTGACTTTCTCTGTATCACTGTCCTTTCCTCATGCAGCATGTCAGCCAAACCTGATAGGCTCTGTCTGCTGCCATCATGATGGTGCTGTGCAGAGATGTGGCAGCTGCTAGGAAAATGGTTTTTATCTATTGCTGATCTTTGAAGGCAGAGCAGCAGCCATTGCTGTGGCTTGTTAAGGTCTGAGTCCTTTGATAGCAAGATCAAATAAAAGCTGCAGATATCTCTGAAGCCAGCCCAGCCTTGTCATTTGTGGCCAGGAAGGCAAGTACTGGTTTTCTTAGAATGCTGGAGGGAAATTTTGCTTTCTTCATCTGGTGCAAGTCGAGTTTGGTAATATGAAAACTTGGAAAAGGAACCAAAAATTCTGCTATGGGCTCATTATAGTGGGGAAAGGAGATGGTATCTCACCTTTTCCTTGTTTTAAGCTGAGTTTGGCTAAATTCTTGTTAAATGTGCTTGTTGAGATTCAATTAAGTTGCATCTTTCAGATCTACTGTCAAAGCCTAAAAATTTAGTTGCCATTTAATTTACAAGCTACTTTATTATTATTTTAAAAAAGGTATTAAAAAAATTCAGACTTGGCTGTAACCTATTATATCTGTAGAACATTGTCAGAGAAAAGGGTGTTTTCATTTTCTATCTCCATCCATTGCACTTTCTCTGGTCATAAATGAGGCTGTGAAGGAGCTGTGTGAGACTTTGTGTGGTTCTCCACAGTGGCTTCCTATGCCCCATTGATAGGGCCTCTCCTGAGATGTATTGAGGAGCAGTGACACCAACTTTATGATTTTTGGGGAGATTTCATTTATTATCTTTTAATTTCTTAAATTGCCCAGTGGATTTTGACAACAGGGTTTGTGCACTGCGGGTTTCCACCTCTCCAATAGGATGTAGCTGAACTTCTTGGTCAACTTTTTTTTTTTTTTTTTTTAATATAGGGAGAATATGCCATCTGTGTGTGTGTGTGTAGGTTGTTTCTAATCCCTTTTTAGCAGCTGACCATTCAAAAACTTCACCTGAATCCTCTAGTTGAGCCTGATCCTGTTAGATTTTTTTTTTTTTCTATAGCAGAATACATGGTGCTTGTGCTCCAGCCATGGGTGTGTGAAGCTCCCCCAAGACAAGGACTTCTAGGCAGCCTCATTCCTCACAAACAGGGCTGTGGTATAACTGTGTTTATGAATTCCTGACTACAGCAAATTAAACATAGTTAATTCTTGATTGCAGCAAAGTAAGCATAGTTGGGACAGCCAGAGATAAACCCACAGATTGGTGTGAAGCTGCTGAAAACTGTGGGAGCAGGAGAGAACCACGGCTGGGTGTTGGTCAGTGCTCAGTGAGGCCAGCCAGGTTGTGGGTGGTGAGATGTGGAAAGGCTGCTGTCACTCCTTGTCCCTGTCTAGAGGAAATGGCAAATTCTGGCTGAGATGTGGCCAGGGAATGTCCAGGATATTGCTGTGCTGTCAGAATTGCCTGGCAGCAGAGCTCCAGCCTCTGCTTTGGAGGCAGCTGAAGTCCCTTCAGAGCTGTCCAAGCTCCCTGGAGGTGGGACATGCCCAGGGCATGCTGTGCTCCAGAGGAAAAGGCTGCTCACTTGCTGCCAAGCTGGGGGAGGAGGGTGCTGGAGGCACACAGCAGAGGCTGCTCTGCAGCCACGAGAGGGCCGTCCAGTCTCTGGGTTGCATTTGTTCTGTCAGCAAGCACACGCACACCCAATGCAGTGCTGTCCTTTGCCAACGTTCCTGGAGCAATTAATTGCTCATAGATGCTGTAAACCAGTCAGCAGGAAATTTGCTAGCTTGTCCTTGCCAAGAGCTGTGTGATTATCAGGAAGTGGTTTGGCCTGCTGTAGCTCAGACAGCATTCACTGGACTTTTGAGCTGATGATGAGGTTATTTATTGGTACTAAACAGGACCCTCTTTTTCAGCTGTTTGCTCACTGGTCACTTTAGTGACATCCTGCTCCTGAGCTCAGTGGCCTCTGCAGTTCTTCCGTCCTCTTCTCTACAGTGTAACAGAAAAGCAGCTGTGATGTTTAATAAGGATCTGTGACAAAGCTTGCTGAAGCAAATGGAGAGCTGGGGAGCCAGACTGCTCAGTTCAGATGGTTTAGCATCTGACCTCATCCAGGAATGGGTGAGAGGAGAACCCACCTCCAGGCAAGCTCTTACCTTCCTGATGGAACAAACGGCTTGTTCCTTCCTTTTGGATTTTCTTACAGGCTGTGCTTCACTCTCTTCTTCCTCCATGGGTTTTGTGTGGTGTGTGGACAGAAATTGCTGCATAAGTCATGGGTGTTGTGAGTGAGTCAAAGTAGCAAGGGGCTGCCAAAGGAAGGGAGGGCCTGCCAAAAGTGTTCTCCCCTCCAAAGACCTTCCTCTGTGCTATGGCTGTGGATTTGGGGTTGGGCCTTAACAGGTGGCCAAATGTTGAGGGTTTCATCCTGACCCTAAATCAGCAACACCAACTGAGTGGTTTTGTTTTGTTGGGGGTTTGTTTGTTTTATTTTTTTTTTCAATTTGTAGAAGGTGCTGGATCTCTGCCATGGCCAGGTGGCTCTGCAACTAAACCTGGAAAACCCAAAGGGAAGAAAAAGATTTCTTCGGTTCGCCAAAAGTTTGATGTAAGTGTCTGTGGTTCTCTTTACACGTCTGCCAAATTCTTAAAGCACGTGATTTACTATTTATTCAAGCAGTCAGACAGAATCCTCTGACTCTACTCTCAAAGTGTTAGAAGCAACATATTCCTTGGGTGTGATGTTTTCAGAAGGTCAAGTTTTTTCAGAACTGAAAATGCCTTTCAAAGGTGCTGTCTTCTGGTGGGTGACACAGAAACATGCAAGAAGCAGTTCAGTTTGCAGCAAAGGCTCTGTACATCATCCACCCACTACTGTCACATCCCTGTTCTGCAGTGTTTCTGTGCTGCCAGAGCAGTGTGCAGGGGGCCTGGTGTGACAGAGACTTGGGATGAGGCACTCTCTTCAACAGGCAGGTTTGATAGGGTGCACAGTGCCCTTCCAGGGGCTATGATTGGGCACTCTATGTGCTCTTCACAGAGCAGTGTTCCAAAGGAATGCAAGTCCAGCTGAGGGGTCCCTGTATTTAGAAATTGTCGGATTACTTTGCAGTGCCTACAGCTACAACCTGAATTGTGGTGTTCTGAAGTCAGTCTGTGTTACCTTGCCTGTCTTAAAACTTCACTGTAACTCCTGAGTTCAGCAGATGAGAGTTTGAGCAGTAAGTTGTGGTGTAGTCAAAGTCTTAGAATTTGACTCACTCACTACCCCGAGGATACACCAGATTTCTAGTGTGTGTTTGTGCACATGTTCAGGAATGCTTGGCAGTAAGCACTGTATGAAGTGCATGTTATGATTAATGGGCTTGTCTGGTACTAGTGGAATTCCTGAGTAGTGTGAACTTGGAAGTGCTTTGGTATTTTGAAATGTTTCCCTCTCTGGTCAGAATAACAGCTGTGAATGGCCACAGGTCGATTCCAGTTGGCTTCTGCTCTCCCAAACCACATTCCTCTTGAGAGTTGCTTACGTTTTGAAGGTCTTTTTTTCCAGGCATGTGACTTTCCTGTAATGAAAGCATAAATCTTTAGAATTATGGGGAGGGAAACCTGCTTTCACATCAGCAGTGGGTGGATTGGTTTTTCACTCTGAGTTAAATGCCACACTGTCCTTTGACAAAAGCAGCCCCTCCTTCTCCCCTGAAACTAAGATGTGAGAAATCCACTCTGCTGCATATTCATTGTTCATATTTAAAGTACAAGTTTGTCCTGGTGCCCCTTGCAGCAATCTCCATTCCAGAGCCACTGGAGAGGAGGGGGCCAGGAGTTGTGAGAGTATGATGAGTCTTGTTCTCTTGTGGGTTAGAGCTGGGCCAAGCACATGGCTGGGCTTGAGGATCAATAATTTGCTTGTTCCCCCCTTTATCTGGGGACTGAGGAGCCATCACAGGCACTAAGAGCCTGAGACACAATGCAGCCAAGGGTTTGTGCTGGAATACAAGTGGCCTGGGAAATGCCACCTTCTGGTATGAATTCTTGTTCTGTGATGAGTTTTTTTTCCCTAAAATGCCAAGTCAGTTCTGCAAAACAGTCATAATCCATCTCAGTGGCTGCTCTGCAACACAGCTCTGCTTAGAGTAGTGGAAGTACACAGGGAGACTGGAGTATGAAATCAGTGCTGAAATTGGGCTAAGTTTAAAGCATTAGAGAAATGTAAGAATCACACAAATTTAGGATCATGGGTTTTAATCTGGAGGAAAACTGTACAGATTGTAAGTAAAAATATACCCTTCTGTACAAGAAATGACTAAATAGATGAGAACTTTTCTACACAGAAGGTATTTGGGAGACATGAAAGTCCAGTCACTGGCCTGGGTAGTGTGAAAGGAGATAAAAAGGACAGTCACTGACCACATTTGGGACTCCCAGGAGAATCAAACAAATCTAGCAGGTGGGGAGGTACAGAGCAGACCAGAGCAGGTGAGTCATCATGTAGTGTGTAGAATTTTTTGCTGCAGTGTGTTGTGGATACCCAAAGCTCAGGTGGTTTGGGGTGTTGCTGGACAAGCCCAGTGACAGGATACCAGCACTAACTTAGCAAATTCTTCAGTCACAAGTCACTGGGGAGGATTTTTTGTAGGTGTATGCTTTCTGACTGGGGAAGGGATGTCCTCTTGAGGAACCAAAGGGTCTCAGTGAATATTGTCTGACTGAATATTGTCTTTAACCTTGTGTTCGTGACAGCACCGGTTCCAGCCTCAGAACCCGCTGTCGGGAGCCCAGCAGTTTGTGGCAAAGGATCCTCAGGAGGATGATGATTTGAAGCTGTGCTCTCACACCATGATGCTCCCAACACGGGGCCAGCTGGAAGGAAGGATGATTGTCACTGCCTATGAGCACGGGCTGGACAATGTCACCGAGGAGGCAGTGACGGCCGTCGTCTATGCTGTGGAGGTGAGGCTGGGCTGGGGGGCACCAGTGGTCTCGGGACACCAACAGCAAAAGGCTCTGTGTGCAGTCTGGGGCATTGTCTCCCAGTATGGGGTGGAAACCTGCTGCTCTGATTGTTCTCCAATTGCCCTTTTGCCCCAGAGTAACGTGAGAATGGAGGATCTCGTGCCCTAGATATAAAGTCTTGGACTTCTGTCTGCAAGTGTTGGTTTTGATGTACTTGCACAGTACCCCAGGCATGCTGAAGTAGCTGTTGTGGAAAATGCTGCTCCTGTCACTTAAAAGCAGGGACAGAATGGGAATGCCAGTTTGACCAGTTCTATAAAAAGCAATCTGTTACAGGCACAGTGTCTGGCCTGGCCATGAAGGGACAGGATCAGGTGATACCTGCAGGTGAAGCCCTGATTTGGCTTTGGCCATTGGTGGTGCATCACTTTACACATCCCAGGAATGACACAGCCATTGCTTGGAGCATTAATGTGTGGATGGTTTTCTGCACTCAGCATATGGAGGCCAGCCCAAGTTCCCCATCTGGGAGTGAGGCCAAATTAAGAAGCTGTTTGCTTGTTTTTTTGAGACTGTTCCTTCTCCAGCACTTTTCAGGCAAATGAAAAAGATGAGTGAGTGGCTTTTCATTGTCATTTCAGTGTGTGTATTTCAGTTCAAGTGTAACATCTGGTGTCAGTTATGAACTCTTAAACAGAGGTTGGGAATTTCCTAGCATTGAAGACAACCCTTTGACATTTGAAGCAGGACATCACGTATTAAAGTAGTTCACAGGCTGATGCTTACGGTACTCACAAAGTGCCATGTTCTGTGTGTCCAAGTGTTGGATAATGAAAACATCCAGATATTGGTTCCCTTCCATCTTTAGATCCTTGTGTTCATAGCAGGACTGCTTCTTTCCTGCCAGTTGGTGAGGCCCTTCTAGCCATGAGTGAATAACTTAGCACATGTCACAGGATTTGTTTTTCGTTGCAGAACCACCTTAAGGACATTCTGACCTCTGTGATCTCCAGGAGGAAAGCCTATCGTCTGAGGGATGGCCATTTCAAGTACGCCTTTGGGAGCAATGTCAACCCTCAGCCATATCTGAAGAACAGTGTTGTTGCTTATAACAACTTAATTGAGTGGTAAGGAGCTGGCAGCACACTGATAATGTACATGGTTTTTGCTAGTCTTGGAATTACTCCATGGCTCAGTTTCTTTTATGTGTGTTGATGGTGTCTTGCTGGCACACACTAAGGAAGGCATTGGTGTGGAGGATTGTACAGCTAAACAGGGAGTGAGAATATGGGGATTTCCCAGCACTGGATTGTAGGGCAGTGTTACATCTCTCTCCCTTATTTCTGCTTGTCCAGCAGTTAATTACTGCTTTTTGGAAACTTCAGTAATTCTCTGCCTTTGTGGAGACACAGCCATTGTGCCACAGGATTGAAATGTCAGTGAGGACGTGCAGGACACTGCCATCCTGTCATTTCTTGCATCCAAATGTGTTTATGGTTACTTGGCACATCTTTTCAGTTAGCAGGGCTTCTAGGTTTTCCTGTTTGGAGTCTTAGTGTCGAAGAGTTTGTGCAGTGCATCTGGCAGCATTTGTGTATGAGAAGGCAGTTTTGTTTGTCTGTGGCAGCTTCTAGCAGTTGACAGGAGGTCGTGGGTGTTTTAAGATGTGATGGTAGCACTACAAACAACTCTGCCTAACGGCCAGTGTTTCACTTTTATGTTGTGTGCGCCTTAATTTTTGTGCTGGGTAGAAACTATTGGCTGCAAGTGACAAAAGTTGTACAACTGAGACCATTAAAGCAGGGCTGGAGCATGCTGGGGGTCAGTCCACACTCCGTGTTAAACTGGAATTTAAAAGAAATTTTTATTAGAGCTGCAATAATTTCACGGCCATAGGGGCCCCAGCTGTGTGACAGGCACAGCTGGTGCTGGTTTTGTGACTGGGATGTTTTGTGCCTGCTCTGCCCCCAGCCCCCCGGGCAGTGCCACGCCCTCGGGGCAGAGCCTGGCGCCCCCGCCCGCTCCTGACGATGCTGAGCAGCAGGCAGCCCTGCTCCTGGCCTGCTCTGGGGACACCCTGCCAGCCTCCCTGCCTCCAGTCAACATGTACGACCTCTTTGAGGCACTGCAGGTAAGCTGAGCGTGTCACACCTTCGTGTCACAGGCAGTGCTGCCCTGGGTGCCAGCTGCCAGGCTTAGGTTTGGTTTACCTGCAAATCCCCATTTGTTTTCTCTTCCCACAGTGTCTTTACTTCTTTGCCTCTCAGATTCTTTGACTTTGATTTTTTCCCACTGTTAACTCATGGTTTAATGCCTGTTCTGATCCCCTTGGTCACAGAGCTGATGAGGAAATACCTGTCTCACAGCTGTGCAAGATGGGTGAACACTTCCTCTGCAGGAAGGCTGCAGTGATTATATCAGAACTGAGCTGGACAGATTTTGACAGTCCTGCAGCAAAATAACTTACCTGGCATGGCCCTTCTTACTCCTTATGTTCCACCTGGCTACTTAGAGGAATACTTGGGCCTGGCATGCAGGCCACTGCAGTGGGTTAGCTGGGATCACCCCAACCCTGGGGAGGCATTTAAGGTCAGCTGGGTGAATTTTCATTGGGGATGTATGGGTGTGGTTCCCTCCCTCTCTGGCAGCTGTAGGGGCATTGCCTACTTTGCATGTCTAAAATTAGCTGTGAGAAATCCCCCTTGATCTCTGCTGTTGTGAACAGGCTCTGGGATTTTGTCTCACAGCCGTGGATACAGACCACAGAGCTGTAATCAAGCATTCATCTCCTGTTTAGTCAGAATTGTTGTTTCTACGGTTTTGATGACCAATTATTGATTGCCACCCCGAGAGCAAAATGACTGTTTCCTTACATGGCACTCCCTTAGAAAGTGGTGTAAGAGGTGGTTGTGCTGTGCTGGCTGCTGTGGCAGGGAGCAGCTCTCCCTGTGAGACTCCCTTTGTTCCCACTCTGCAGAGCTGGCACCCGGAGCATCCTGTGGTAGAGGGGGGTTATTCCCTGGCAAATGTGTATGGAGGCGTGCAGCTTGTTTTCCAACATGCATTTCCAGGTGCACAAAGAGGTGATCCCTGCACACACAGTCTATGCTCTAAACATTGAGAGGATTGTCATGAAACTCTGGCACCCAAACCACGAGGAGCTACAGCAGGACAAGATCCATCGGCAGCGCCTGGCGACGAGGGAGGGCCTCCTGCTCTGCTAGAGCTGGGCAGCCCTGCCAGCCTCAGGTGGCTCCAGCCTGCTCTGGGACTTGGCATTCGGATGCTCCTTACAAACCTGTGTCAGCATCTCCAGGATGATGTGATTTATGAGTCAGCTTTTCCTATGGAAATGGGACTGAGTTGTGGGACACTTCTCTGCTTCCCCAGAGTCATGTGCCATGGAGTACTTGCAGCAATGCCACTGAATTGGAAAAGAGAAACAAGACATGTTTGCAAGGACTGTTTTTAGGGAAAATAATGTGAGAGTGGAAAGAATTGATTTTAAATAAGGTGTGCTTTTGTCTTCTTTTGTGGGCATGGAGAATCTGCCTCCTCGCCCTCCCCTCTCAGGTAGTTTCCCTCTTGAGCTCAGACTCCAGAGCCCTTGTCCAGCTGCTTTTGCAGCTTGTGGGATCCTTTTCCTTAACTGATTATGGAGTGGGCTCTTGTGAAGATGAGCAATTCTCTAAGTGACACTATTCCTCTTCTAGCAGGGGAACTTCTGATTGGAAACTGTGACACAACAAAGCAAAAAGGGAATTGTCTTGGTATTGGAGACTCCTTGGATCTGCAGCATGAACAAATGTCTCCTATCACTTCCTTGTAAAAATATGCAGCCTTGTATTACTTCATTATGAAATTATGCAGCCACACCTCTCCACATGGGAGATGTGCAGGTCACTGTGTAAAAGGAGAAATTCCACCTTCTGGGTTTCAGGTGCTCCACTGTATTCCTGATTCAGCTGTTGGAACTAGCTTATTATAACAAGAAAATGCCATTAAAGTGTCTTAATTGCTACATGACCTGGGTTTGACCTCAAACATGGAGGTACCTGCTGAAGTATGACTCACTTACTGTGCCTCCAGATTAATGGAATTGAAGCAGCTGCTTCTGGGGAAATATGAAAGGGGAAGCTCATGGTTCCACTTCATTCTGGTTTTCCTATTTGGAATGTATTTGGATGGGAGGCCTGTCATATTTCTTAGGAAGTTTTCTTCTCTGCTGTACCCCCAGGACTGAGGAGGGTGAAGATCCCAGATGTTTCTTCCCAGTTACTGTTTTTATAACTTCTTTTCCTGACCCCTGTGACTGTTCATGGTGCACCAGCTTTGTGACAAGGGGCTGTGCAGCTGTGTGTTCCTGGCTTTCCTGCACCCCCTTTGGGATGTGCTGTGGAGTCAGGCATAGCAAGAGGCAATGCCTGGGCAGGTATTGGTGGCTTTCTTCATGAGAAGGTCATTTTAGGATTATGAAGAAACTGGGAAAGGGAAGGACACAACTGCAGCAGGGCCTGGCAGGATGGGAGGGGTTGTAGGTAGTCTGGCAGTGTGTGGTTAAGAGGGGATTGAGGGAGAAAAGATGGATGATTTCTTTTGGTCTTCTTCTTTCGACTGCTTTGTTTTTCTGTATTTAAGCTGGTCAGAGTGTGAGCCTGAGCTTAAAGGTTGACCTCAGTGGCTTTTACATGAGAGTTTTTAAAAGCTGTGCTTAACCTTAGTAACTGTATGGTGGTGAGATCATCAAGCCACCCAAAATACAGACTGTGAGGTGTGGGAGGGAGATTTCCCAGATAGTTGTGATGCTTCTGTTGTAAAATGAAAGCATTAAGTTTGTTTGCTAGAAACTCTGGGGTAGCTCTGAGGATCTCAGATCTGAAGAAAGCACCCAGCCTCTGACAGCATCACAGGCGGGCTCTGAAACAAAATGCTAAGTGTGACACTAGAATCTCCCTCGTGTTTGCCTGAGCTGTGTTCTGAAGAGCCAAGTCATCTATTCCACACTGACAGAGTGGAGTGTTTGGTATGCCTGCTGCACAACAAAGGCTCAAACAAGGAACTCATGTCAGCTGCATTGCAGAGACCTGAAAACTGAAAGGCACACGTTCTCAAAGCACTTTCCCATGAAGTGAGTTTTTGTGAGAAACAATGCTTTATAGGCTTCTTGGGTCATGGAGCTGCCAGGGATCACAAAATATTCTGAGCTGGAAAGGAGCCACAAGGATCAGGAGTCCATCACTTAAGGGAATGGCCCATATCACACCCCTTATGAGCACCATGCTCTAACCAACTGAGCTAATCCCCGTGGCTCTCTGGAGGCTGCTTTTCCACCCCCTGCTGAAAGCAGGGCCAAGCTCAAAATTAGAGCAGGTTGTTTATCTCCAGAGATGAGACCAGAGAAGTGGTGCCATTTCCAGCTCTGGTGTGTGGCCATATAGCCAGTGAAGGTTTTTCCTGGAGCCCTGCCCTGAGAGCAGGGTGCTGGTACTGACAGGTATCACTGTTAGGCTGTGACAGGGCATGTCTGTCTTCACTACAGCAGTCAGCCCTCTATAATGAATAACACTGCTGAACTTCAAAGCAGCACAGAAATTAATTTGGCAGGGTCTGTCATCTGCCCCAAGATCCACCCAGACCCTGCCAGCTCTGTGGCAAGCTGAGCTTGAGCAAAACTGTTCCTGACAGATGTTAGCTCAGGAACCTTCAGTGGAACTTCAAAGTTATCTTGGGCTACCTGGTGTACTTTTTAGTGGCCTTCACCACTGAAGGCTTTTTCTTCTGACTCATGCCTCTTGCTGCTGGCCTGGAATTTGTTATAGTCATGCCAGAATATGGAAAGACAGAAGGGAAGGGATAAGACATCACCTGCCATGTCCTCAAGAGTGGGAACTGCATCATGTGCTCTTAACCCCATAGGAACAGTGCAGTGTACTGAGTTTGGAGCTTCTATTTGCTTCTGCTTCCACTTCTAGATCCCTAGTGAAAAACCACTGGCTACCTCATGAACAGGGGGAAAAAGTGCTCGAGATCTTCACCAGGCTTGCTTCATGGCCTGGGTTGGGGTGAAGTTCTTCATCTCATCCCAGAAATGATCAATGTGGTCTGCATCCTTGGGAGCATAGGAGTCAGAAAGAAAATCTGTTATTTTTCAGACAGTTTCAGCTGTTGGACCTGGCTTCAGTCTGACCAAACCTTTCTTGCATGCCAAGCAGGATGCCAGGGATGTGAATGTAACCCTCCTCAACACCCTGAAACAGCCAAACCCTTGCTCCCAGACTTTGGCCTTGCCTTGCTGGGGCTGTGTTGGTTATAATCAAGCAGCACTGTTTCCATTTGAATTTCTGAAACCAGTTTCCCAGCGATGGGCTGGTTTGTTGTTAAATAAAGACTCCCACAATCAGATATCTGCTTCTGTGCAACGACAGCCACTTCTGAAATGCCACTGCGGTGAGAGCAGCGAGCCGGAGCTGGGGCCGCCTTCATCTCACAGGAAGGGCTGCTGGCCTTTCCATGGAGCACCCTGTAACCTCTTTGAATCCTTAAACCCTGTTTTGGAACGTGTCAGCAGGGTTCCTGCCCAGGTCGTGGCAGAGGTGTGTGTTCTTCCCTGCTCCTGTCTCCACGTGCACAGCTGGCCAGCTCTGCATCTCAGGAGGGGATTTGGCCCCGGCTGAGCAAACTTCCCTGTACTTCTATTTATATCTCACACAGGTGCTCCAGATGGATTTGGCAGAGGAGCAGCAGGTGCTTGTCTGTGTAGTGTATATTTCTGTGAAATGTTGGCTTGATTTTCAGATATTTATAGTTTGTTGGTGTATTGTTGATGGGAGCAGCCACTCGATTTTTCCCTAGAGCAACATAAATATTTCAGACTTCTTTCCTCCACTGAAACTTTAATTTCTCACTCAAATGCTGTTTTCCCACCACAAAGAAAGCAAAAGGCATCTCAGCCTGCTTTATTTTCACCTCTGTCTCTAGCCTCTCTAAAATATTCACCAGAAGTTTGTTCCAAGTTGTCAAATGTGGGGTTTAGCTCTATAACAAATAGAGTATTGAATAACTCCATAATAAATGGCTTCAGAATAATTCTTCTCCACTCTCTGCATTCCCTAAAGACAGGAAAAGGGGGAGGGAGAGCCTGGCTCTGCTCCTGTGCCCTGGGAGTGCCTGGTGCAGGTGCAGCCTTGCTGTTTTTCTGATGGCTCACTAAAGGATTGATCCTGCAAGGTCATTCTCCTTTCTCATGTGTTAGAGATTCATCTCTGAATTCCTCCTGCTCTGCAAAGTGTCTCAGCTGGACCCCATGGTTTCCCCTGGAACCTGTGAGCAGGGGCTGTGTGAGAGCTGGGCCAGACCTTCTCTGTAGGCAGTAGATGCCACAGTGTGTGGCTCCCTTATTCTGCCAGTACATCCACCAGCAGTGGAGGGAGGCAAGACAGAGGTGTCAGAGCAGAGCTTTGTCTTGGTGTCCCTTCTGGAGCTGTCACAGGCATTGCACAGAGCCCTGGGGAGCCATCCTGGGGAACAGCAGTGGCTGCATCTCACAACTCTTTGTGTTGGTAGTGCTAAAAAATGGGGGTAAGAAGCCCTTGGAGCAAAAGACCCAAGTATTTACTCTGCTGCCTCAAAGCAGCTTGTGAACACTGGTACAGCAAGTCCTAAATCCTGTTAGCAGAGAGCCAAACCACGTGCCCTTGCCCCTGGGACAGCAGGCCCTGGGCAGCACATCCCAGTGTGGTGAGGCTTTTTTTTTTTTTCATTAGAAATGTTGGAAAGGCTAATATGGGGAGCAGACAGGAAGGAAGGATAGAACCCAGTCTCTAGGCCCCAGGAAGCACTGAGGGTGGCCTTTGCTCAGCCAGCTGGGTGCAGGGAGCAGCACGGGGCTGTGCAGCAACTCCTGTGCTCCTCTGACCCTCTGGCCTGCCCTGCCAAGGATGTGGGGATGGCTGGGAAGCCCATCACCATTGCCAAAACAGTTCTCTTGCAATTTCCTGGAGCTTCCCAGCAAAACACAGCAGACGAGGCTTGATTTAGGGTGTTCTCTCAGAGGAGACCCCTGGAGCCATGGGTGTAGTCTCTGCCAGAGGGACACGTCAGTGCCTGTCAGGGCAGCTGCTCCTCTGACCCCGTGGTTTTGTGGGCTCCAGCTCCAGAAAATCCCTAGTGCTTGGACACTGAAGGGAGTTTGTGTCATTTGAGTGTTCAGGATAACACTTTTTTCCATAAGTGGAAAAAAGCAAGAGAGACAAAGACAGAAGCCCATCAGCACACACAGACACATTGGAAAACCACCTGAGCACAGCCCAGCTGTGGCTGGTCAGCAGCTGTGGGTGACAGACACCACAGCTGTGGGTGACAGACACCCACTGTGTTTGTGCCAGCAGGTGCCACTCTGAAAGTGCCCTGTTTTGAAGGCTCAGCCTGGCTGTTCCCTGCTGCATGGGGGTGTTACAGCTCATCCCAGTCTCCTGTTTCCAGCTCCCGAGGACTTGGTGTGCAAGTGGTGGATGTGTTTGCTTTGGCATTGTAGGGAGCAAATCCATGCTCCGGATCCGTGTAAAGTGACCTCCTCCACCCCAGTGCTCCAGGGAGGAGCTGACCCTGCACATTGCTGAGCTCATTAAAACTTCGCTTACGCATCCACAGCCAAAAGATAAAGGAATAAAGCAAACAAAGTCCCAAGAGCATCGTTAGTGCAGAGCAGCCAGAGCTGTTTGGAAATCACACTTCGAAATACTGATATCGAGTCCCTCAAGACTTGAACCAACTTTGCTTTTTTTAGTCTTTAATCAGTGGCTATAGCCAGACAGTTCTGATTAAACAATTGCACTGTTAGGCAAGATTACCCAAGATTAGGCTTGGCTAATCTTTTGTTTTAAGGAAAAGACAATCCCAAGATGAATGGGCTGTCTGGACTAAAGACACCACAGGAGTGAGCTCAGCAGGACTGAGCAGTAACTTGGTGGAAGATAATTCTGACCACCAACTCCTGCCCTATCTTGCAGAAATGACATGAAAGCGTGTGCAGAGGAAGGAGCAGCCTCCCCAGTGCCCTCCCAACCTGTGCACCCCCCCAAACCCTCACTGGCTCCTGGGAAGGTGGTGATGGACAAGTGGGGCCATGTCCCCAGCATGTCACACTGCTGCTGGCTCAGCTGGCCACAGTGGGGACAGGGGGAGCAGGGCTGTGCCTGCAGCCAGCCAGGCTGCCTGGATGGCAGTGATCAGTTCCCCAGAGGGTGGGCTGGGCTCACCTGTGCTCCTGCAGCCCGAGCCAGACCCTCACTGCCACATCAAAGTGGCTGAGGAAGGCACACAATGCAAATGAGCTGCACCTCAGAGCTGGTGCCTAACCACAGCTGTGCCTCTGCCTGGGCTGTAGGAATAATCTCATGGCTCCCCTTTTGAAGCTTCTTGCTCGACCTCAAAGGTGCTCGAGGTCCACTGGGGCAGAGGTGTCGGGCCAGGAGTGGAGCTAGCATTGTGGAAGTACAACCTGCATGTCCTGAAGTGCTGATGGAGACTGGGAGAGGAGCAGGCAGAGCACAGCTCACATGGGTGTCTTTGTTGGCATCCACATCTGCTCCCCTGAGCACTTTGTGGCTCTTGCTTTTGCTACTACTAAAAGGGATTATGTGACAAATAAATGGTTGGGCCTGACTGCCTAAACACCAGATTGTCCAGGCCATGGAGGAGCATCCTGGCACTCCCAGCAGCCCTTCATTCACTGTCTGGTCTAATTCCTATTCCTGTAATTGTATTTTGTTCTGATATTAAACTTGGAGAAAACTCAAAGACCATTAGTCACGGCTTCTGCTTTCTGGGGCTTTCATTTTTATTTGTTAATGCTTTCTGAAAATGGTAACCACAGGGGGAAATGTGGTCCTTTGCCAGAGGCTGGGCTGAACTGGCTGGGATGATTTTGACCATCACAGCTTTTGATGAGAAAACAAGATTTCCAGTTCCTGCAGAAACATGTCCTTGGTCTCAAGCTGCCCTCTCTGCTGGGCTGGTATCAGTGCTCTAGGTGTATCCCACCCCTGTGATCCCAGCACCCTCTGGCATGAGAATGCCCTGGGCATGGCCCTGTGCTCCCTGTCAGTGTCACAGGTGAGAGGGAGGAACTGGAGCTGCTCTTCAAACTGAGACTGAGGAGAAAGAGAAGCACTAGGGATTTCTTTCAGAGAGCAGAGCATGAAGGCATGCCTGGGTCATGCCTGAGGCACGTTTGCTCCCTTGGCAGGTAACACTGCTGCTGCCTTGTGCTGCTCTGGTGGAGCAGGTGCAGTTTGCCCCAGGTTGTGTAAAGTCTGGAGAAGTCCAGGGGCTGAGTGGGCAGGAAGAAGTGTGCCTGGTGGCAGCCATGCAGGAGAAGGCTGTGGGCAGTGCCCTTGCCTTTCAGGAGGTCCACAGAGCTGGGGATCTGGGAGGTTGCAGCTGCTCTCCTGTGGCACAGATGGGGGTTCCAAAAGCCCCCTTTGCTGCAGTGCCCAGGTGGGAGGGGGTCTCAGCCTGTCCCTCTGGAGCAGCTGTGTTCCCTGAGCCACCGGTGTCCTTGCTCACAGCAGCAGTCCCAGGGCTTGTCACAGCTGGGCAGTGCCTTGCAGCTGTATTGACCCAAAAAACCCAGGGGCAGGTGTGGCAGCCCCACTTTGCATCACTGCCAAATCCAGAGGTGCCATTCCAGGGAGCCCAATCCATTCCAGGGGCCAGAGAAGTGGTGGGCACACAGGGCAGCCGGGCACAAGGGCAGAGGGAGGGAGCGGCCACCCCGCCACCATCGCTGCACAGCCGTGGGAGCTCTGGGCTGCAAACCTGAGCACGACTGCCTAGAGGCAGCAGTCTGGATGCTGATGCCACATCACATCTCCTCCCAGCCCCTGTGGGTGCCAGGGTATGGCCAATATCTCCTCTCCATGGTGCACAGCTCACTGAGTGGGCACTGTGGGGCCATCACCAAGGGTGCAAATGAATGCCTGCAGCGCCGTGGAGCCAGCCCATGGTGTGCTGCTGCGGGAGGCTCCTGTCTGTGCTTGGGTCTTCTGGAAATCCCCTGGCACCGTGGTGGCTGTGTGAGTCTGGCAGAGGCTGAGGTGGGGGATCAGGAAGATCGGGGGGGCTGTGGCTGCCACCACATCTCGCTCTGTTGGGGAAATTCCTTGGCGGTTTAACAATATCTTTACATCACCCTTATCTATGGTTTTCTGCTCACTTCAGGAGTGAGTTTTCTATTTAAGGCACATCATCTAAAGTCTAATTCCTTCCTAGGATCACCAGGCAGAAGCCCATCACCCTCCAAGCACAAAGGCTGATGTGTGTCCTTGACATGGCCCCCAGTTAAGAGCTTGCCTGGAGAAGGGTTCTGGCATCTCATGTGGCATGAGGATGCTGCTTTTCCCCTTGCTGGGCTGGGCACAGTCAATTACATGTCCATGGAATAACAGAGAGGACTTGGTGCTATCTGGGTATGAGATCTGTATGTGCCTCCTCCCTGTGTTTGTCACAGAATGGCAGCGTCATTTCGGTCGGGAAAGCCCTCTGAGATCAGCCAGTCCAACCCATGACCCAACACCACCTTGTCACCCAGACCACAGCACTGAGTGCCACGTCCAGTCCTCAAACACCTCCAGGGGCAGTGACTCCACCATCTCCCAGGGCAGCCCATTCCAGTGTCCAGTCACCCTTTCTATGTAGAAATTCCTCCAAATGCCCAACCTGAACTTCCCCTGGTGCAGCTTAAGGCTGTGTCCCCTTGTCCTAACACAAATGCCTGGGAGAACAGGCCAAGCCCCACCTGGTTACAATCTCCTTTCAGGTGGTTGCAGAGAGTGATAAGGTCACCTGAGCCTCCTCCAGGCTAAAAACCACTGATCCCTGGGGACACCCTTGATGCCAACTGGATGTGGCACCTTTCAGCACCACTCTCTGGGCCCAGCCAGCCAGCCCTTAACCCAGCCAAGAGTGCTCCTGTCCAAGCCGTGGGCTGCAGCTTTTCCAGGGGAATGCTGTGGGAGATGGTGTCAAAGGCTTTGCTGAAATACAGGTGGACACATCCACAGCCTTTTCCAGATCCACCAGGTGGGTCAGCTGGTCATAAAAGGAGAGAGCAGGTTGGTGAGGCAGGACCTGCCTTTCCTAAGCCTGTGCTGCCTGGGTCTGCCCCCTTGGCTGTCCTGTGTGTGCTCTGTGACTGCACTCAAGGCGACCTGCTGCAGAACCCTGCCGAGCACCACGGCCAGGCTCATGGGCCTGTTGCTGCCCACATCCTTCTTGTGGGTGTGATGCCTTGAGAGGCTGCCTAGAACAGAGGCCAGACAGAGTTAAAGAAATAAAGTAGGGGATTATTCAAAGGCTTTCAGAGGACACTCCTTGGGCAGTACAAGAGCCTGGCCATGGCTACACCCAAGATGGACCAAGGGTCACAAGTTTTCACACTTTTATAAGTTTTGGTCCATTTCCATATTGGGGTTAATTGTCCAATGACAGCTTCAGGTTATGAAGTCCCATCCTCCCAGATTGCTCTCCTCACTTCACTGCTGTTTATACTTTTTGGGCCTGAAGCTGCAAAGTGTCCTTGGTTCTGGGGCTGGAGAAGGATTGTTTTGTGTGACTGAGCTGTGAGGAGAACTTGCTAACACTTTATATGAAGTTCAGAGTTATATACTAAATGCAGTACAGAATCTGGAAAATATGAAAGCTAAAACTGAAGGCATCAGGTG
Source organism: Illadopsis cleaveri (assembly GCA_013399915.1). Lineage (NCBI taxonomy): Eukaryota > Metazoa > Chordata > Aves > Passeriformes > Timaliidae > Illadopsis > Illadopsis cleaveri. The sequence continues at coordinate 67,629 of VXBB01016370.1, read as the reverse complement.
GGCCTCACATTGGACAACCTCCAGTCATTCAGGACCTTGCCAGTTATCCAGGATTGATAATAAATAAGGGAGAGCAGCCTATCATGGTCTTCCTCCAGCTCCCTCACGACTCCAGGATGAAACAGCCAGTCCTGCTGAGACTTTGAGCTCAGATTCATGTCAGTGAGTCACGGAACCACAAAGGTACAGGAGATTCACCACCGTGGGCCCCGCTGAGGCTACCCCTTGACAGCTGCTGTCACAGCCCCTGGGCAGTCACACGTGGTGGGAAATGCTCCTCCAAAGCCTGAGGAAATGCAAATACCTGCACGGGGAATTCCCCCTGGCCCACTCCCACAGCCCATCTCTGGTTATGTGCAGCCCACCAGGACTTTGCTGCATGTGTGTGTGGAGAGCTGGAAGTAACAGTGGGGATGCCTGGGAGGAAATGAGCTGAAAAGGGGAAACTGCAGGCAGCTAAAGGCTTCTCTGAGGGCTCTGCACCCATGATACAGGGTCCACAGCGAGCCTCATATGATGGATGCATGACAGAGCAGTTGCCCTCCCACCGCTGCCTCCCTGTGAGCTCATTTCCTGCAGTTTATCTCCTCTTGGGCAACTTGTGTACTGTAAATCACAGAATCGTTCAGCTTGGAAAAGTCCTTTAAGATCATAAAGTCCAAACATTAGCATGGCACTGCCTCAGAGAAATGTTACATCCAGTAACTCGAATGAGTTAATTTTGCAGGAATGCACCAGAAACCTGAGCAATGGTGAATTATTTCTCCTGGAGTCAGCACCAACCGGCCCATGTGATGTGATGCTGACTGCTGGCATGTATAAGGCCCAGAGAGCAGATGACATGCTGCTCCCACAGGGGTTAAGTCATTACTCACTGCAGAGCTCTGCTGTCAGTGACCTGGCTCCCCAAACAGGCAGCCCTAACCCTAACCCTGACACATTGGCTTTCCAGCTGTCAGTAGCCTGAAATCCACTTTATTAACTTCATTCCCTCCCTCCCTTCTATACGTCCTCTCGGAGCAAATCATGCTTCATTCATCAGGCGGTCACCTGAAGGCGAGGGAAGCTAAATGGAAGATAAAATGATCCCAAGATTTCTCAGCTTGTGCTGATTTTGAGCCAGGGGAGGGCACAGGCAGCCAGCCCAGCAAAGCCAGCCAGCCCTGCCACCACCAAGGTTTTGCAATCACGGGTGATGCTGCGGGGCACTTAGCAGTCATTAATTTGTTTAAGCTGATTATTTGCTGGATTAGCTGGTAGACAGCAGATTGCCAAGAGACTTTTTGAGCCCAGGAGGCATCAGCTTGAGAAGAGATCTAAAAGAAAACCACAAAAAACCTGGACTGGTGGGGAGGAGAGGGGAGACAGGCACTGTTGGTTTGTGAGGACAGGGACAGAACGCTGCTCGCAGGGCTCACTCCAGCAGTTCCCCTGCCACTCTGTTTTGCTGGGGCCATCACTGGGTTATGGCTCCAGGGAATTTTCTCCCTTCTCCCTGCATAGCAAAGATGCTTTTTGTGGAAATCAGCTTGTTATTCTTCCTTCAGCTCTCATGAAACCCAGCAAGCACAGAGACAGAGGGATTGGTATTTCCTGCAGAGGCGAGAACTGCTCAAAAATAAAAACTGGCCAAGCAATTTGTGGTTTGAGACAGCTCAGATATTCTTGGCTCTCCAATCCTCCAAGGCAGCTCTGGCAGGGCACAGACACACAGCTCCTTCAGCTGCCTGACTTCTTTCTGAGGCTTCAGAGCAGGGCTGGGGTTCCTACCAGGCTTTGAAGCCGAGTTCAGGCAGCCCCTGCAGTGAGGTGAGGGACACAGCACTGGGACAAGGCTGTGTCCCTGCTCCTCCTCTCAAGGACCCCATGTCCAGCACAGAGAAACCCCCTGCGCCAGAAGGCTGTCAGCATCTGACAGGTGGGGTTTTGCTTGTTCATATTTAAAGATTTCAAAAGCCTTGAGGATGCTAGCACTGGGTTGCTTTGACTTTGGGAATATCACAGCCTTAAGTAGCACATTTTTACCCCAGGTTTGACTACATGCATACTGTTATTGAAAGCCTACAAAGGACTCTGCATGGGGAGAAGAAAGGACACCAACCCACAACTCCCAGCATCAACCCCCCCCTGCTCAGCCTGAGGGACACTGTGCTGAGACAGCAGGGACCCGTTGGCACCCACTGTCTCTGGGGTGTCTTCCTTAGAATCCTATAATGGTTTGGATTGGGACCTTAAAGCCCATTCTGTTCCAACCTTCCTGCTATAGGCAGGGACACCTTCCCCTACACCAGGTTCCTCCAAGCCTAGGATGGGGCTTTCATATCTCCTTTGGGCAACCTTTGCCAGTGCCTCTCCACCCTCACAGCAAAACCTTTTTTCCTAATACCTGGTCCAAATCTACTTTCTTTCACTTGGAAGCCATTCCCCCTTATCCTTGCAAAAAGTCTCCCTCCATCTTTCCTGTAGGCTCATTCAGGTCTCTTTTGCAGGCTGAACAATCCCAATTCTCCCAGCCTTTGGGGAGCAGTGCTGCCCCAGGGTTGTCAGGTGAAGGGGCTCTGTGTCTACCCCTCTGTCACCACTTTCAGTGCAAAGGCACGGGGAGCTCTGCTCAGGAGTGCACATTCAGAGTTAGCCAGAGACTGGCAAAGCTCCTGGCCTGCATCTGCCTCTCTGGCACCCCACAACCCCCTGGCTTTCATTTCAGCTGGAGGAGAGCCAGCCAGCTCCATTTCAGAGGCTGGAATTTTTCCTCCACCTCTGCTTTCTCCATCCCAGGGTCTCTCTGCTGCGCTGGGCTCTCTCTGACTGCTGGGCTGTTTTTGCTCTCAGGTGTGTGTCTCGGGCAGGGATGGTTTTGCTGCTGAGCTGCCCGTTGTGGTGGGCTCCGGGGAGGCAGCAGACACACAGTCCACCTAAAAATTTCCGGCTGACTTGGGCAGTTTCAGTTTTTCCATCCTATCTCCTGCCCAAGTCGTAGCAGTGTGGATGATAATCGCAGGGTGGGGAGACATGACTGCACTGCTCCTGGCACTGTGCAACTGACTCTGCCACATTACCAGCTGAACTTCACTGGGATTTTTTATTTTTTTTTTTTTTTTTTTTTTTTTTTTTTCTTTGTTCAGACACCCAATACCAGAAGAATTTTTCCAGAAAATAAAAACCCAACAAAACTGATTTTTTTTTACAGTTAAGGCTAAACCTAACCCCAAAGCCATATCAAGCTAATGCTAGAAAGCAAAGAGACCAAAAGGAAGCTCTTCAGACACTCCTGGTGGCATGATGAGGTCCCAGGGAGACAGTTGTTTTAAAAGTCTCTCCTTCACTCCAGTGTCCCCGTGGGAGGCAGGGTGGCCCATCAGACAGGGCTAAGAACATCACAACCTTGAGAGAAGTGTGAGTGCCATGGAAAGCCACAGGGGCTTTATTTCCCAGCACTAACCAACATCTCTGCCCAGACCTATACAGATTTTGTAGATGGCAAGTGTGCAACTACTGATGAATCACAAACACAAATACTTCTGTCCATTAGCAAAATTAGCCTGCCAGGATTAATGTAACCACAGAAAAATCCGTGGAAGGATTAGAAAATTGACTGAATCTTTGCCTGAAAGGTGGGCATGAAACTTGGCAAAGCATCAGCCCAAACTGTTTGAGATTGGATGGTAGGTGACAGCTGGGTCTCCTACCACAATCCACCATCACAGCAGGATGGGGCACCAGCCTGGAGGCAGTGCCTTCCCCTCTGTCCCAGAGCCAGTGGGCTCGCTCCCATCAGAGCTCACACAGCTTTCAGGGCTTCTCCGTGCAAGAGTGAGCCGGAGTGAGGACACATTTCCCACCACTTCCGTCTTCAAAGCAAGCCTGGAAAAGGTCACAGATGAGAGCCTGTGGCATTCAGAGCAGAGAAAGCCCCGCTGGCAGCACGGCTGCCTCCCTGCCCCGTCACTGCCTGCCTTGGTGACCTAGTTGAGTCATGGGGGGATGGCAGCCAGAGACATCCTGCACTGTGGTTGGCACTTGCCCTCTGGGGACAGCAAGGGGCTTCTCCACAGCCCCACAGAGGCGGGGGAGCAGGGCAAGAGGGCACCCTGAGGCAGGGCCATACTTGCATCCATTTCATGCCAGCCTGTTCCCCATGCTGCAGCCCTAAAGGTTTTTGTGATTTGTCTTCCTCTGGCCAGAGTGAAGATCGTCAGCTCCCTCCCAGCTGACGTGTGGGAGAGATGGCACAAGCTGAAGGCACAAGTTGGGCAGTGAGGGAAGGAGCCAGGCTCTGGGTGAGCTCCTGCAGGGCCTGGCTGGCTGCTAAGCCCAGTTCAAACACACTGAGGTTATTCAGATATGTGTTCACTGCTTGCAAGTGCTTTTCTTGCTTGACTTTCAAAGAAAATATATCCACTTGTTGAGTCATGGCTTGGTGTTTTATCTGATCACTGTCACCCCATGGAACCCACCCCATTCCCATGTGGAACATCATCCCCCTGGGGGCAGGACATGTTTGACCTCCTCCTGAGGCTGCTTGGACCTGGGGCAGTGGAAGGCAAGTGCTACTGCCACCAGCAGCACCCCCACGCACAGAAAGCATTTCCTGGGAAAAGCACAGATTTATTGCTGTTCTTGGCACTAAAGGTTGCTCAGAATTGCAAAAGAAAGGCTGAGACAGACCTTTTAATCTTTTTTTCCTCCTGAAATGTCTTTTTTTTAAGCACAAAAATGTGGTTTTTTGCAGGCTGAAGGCCTCTCCAGCTATAAAGGGAGCAGGGCTGGGGCTCTTTCTGCCCGGGGGTTTCTCTGGAGCAGTCAGGACAGCGAGGCTTCACCTCACCTCTGAGGTGCCACAGATGGGGTACAGGTGACCCCTGCAGCTGTGCCCCGGTGCTGACCCATTCCCAGGGGAGCTGGTGGGTCTGGCACCACTGCTCCCTCCCTGCCTGGGACAGATACCACAAAAGGAGAGGAGAAGCTGTGAAAAACAAGGTTATCTGGGGCTCTTTCTCCCATGCCCAGCCTTGAAGGGGGCTGAGAATTCTGGCAAGGAAAAGTTGTCTTAGGAGAAGAAACTCTTTTGCTCAGATCTGAGTTCCCTGTTGTCTGTCTGTACTGAAGATGCAACTGAAAGAAGTAGTTTTTCTAGGTTCTATGAAGCTGCAGACACTGAAAAAGCAAAGAATCCCTCAACAGGAGATGAGGAAGAGATAAATTATCAAGATGGAGGTGTCGTCAGATTCCTGAGTTATAACTCACTGATTTTGCAGTCATGCAATGAAAATATTTCAGAGCCATTTGATGTCAGTGTGGGAGTCTGTTGGGAGGACCTATCTGAAGGAAAATGAAAGGCATCAAATGCTCCAAGAATCTGTTTCACATGTGAGCTCTGGTGGCCTGATGGGGAGAGGACACTGCCTGGGTTAGTGCATCTGCCTTGGTGAGGAGCTGGGAAACCCTCCCCAGCTGCCAAGCAAAGAGGGTGATCAGCCACAGGCACAGGGAGCTCATTGCAGGATGCTGGGAAGAGCCTTCTGAGACCATGCAGGGCTTGCGGGGTGTCTGGGAAAAGGGATGAATGGAGGTGAGAGGAACCAGTGTGGGAAAACAGAGGGAAAGGGGGACAAAAGGGATGCCTGTGCCTGGTGGTTATGGCATGTCCTATCTGCTTTCCAAACTCTCTTTAGCTGTGTCCCTGCTGAGGGTCTCTCTCTGATGTGCACAGCAGGTTGGGGTACCCGTGATGGGAGGGACACCATGGACAAAGCACCCGGTGTGCCAGGACGGCAGCATTCAGAGAGAGGGGGTGTGGGTGGATGCCTTGGGTAGCAATCAGTGAGCCAGGGCAGCTGGAAACCAGGATAAAAGGCTCAGGAGGCAGGAGGATAGAGTTCAGAGACTGCACATCTAAGATCAGCAGCTGAAGGAATTTATGTTTTGTGTATGTTTGTTCTGGGCTTGCATCCTGATAAACCAGGGAGGGGAACAGGATGAGGCCGCTGGTGTTGCTTGGGTGAGGTTTGTACGTTTTCTGCCCTTGCTGCCGGTGGCACATTGGTCTGAACTCCCCCCGATTGCCTGCCTGCAGAGGTGTCCCCTGTCATGCCCCCCAGGGGATGCAGGCAAGGGGGCCCCAGCCACGCCCCTGAAGCCCGGATATGTCTGTGTGCCCAGCGGACAAACTCGGCTGGGCTATTTGTCACCTGAGGACTAGTGAAAGTGGCAGATGGAGAAGGGAACAGATGCAGCCCCGGCTGCACACATCAGCGCCGAGGGGCTGACTGCCCGGATTTCACACCGCTGGCACCCCTTGCGCTCCCTCGGGGCTGGCAGCGTGACACGGGCACGGAGCCACAGCCTCGGGGCTGACAAGGCTGCCGAGCACGGGTGCTGCGGTGTGTAAAACAGAGAAAGCCTCTGGCCGGGGTTACTCATCTGGGGCTCTCGGTGCCGGCCCCCGAGCAGGGAGCGGGAGCGCTCATCCCCGGAGCGCTGGGTGCGCACAGCCGC
>VXBB01016370.1:33633-61103 GCA_013399915.1 Illadopsis cleaveri | reverse complement strand
GGGCGCGGCTCCGCTGCCCGTCCGCAGCACCCACGGGCTGCCCCTGCAGCCAGCGGGGCACACGGGCTCTGTCTGCCGCGTTCACAGCTCGGGGAGAATGATACAGCAGCCGGGAAATGCCTGTCTCCTGCTAGGGGCAAAAAAAAAACCCAGAAGAAAACAGAATAATGAATTTGCAAGGCTCCCTTGCAGCCTCTGGTTTGCACTTCTCCGGGCTGGAGGCTGTCCGGGATGGGCTCCCTGCTCCGGGGACGGATCGGCAAAAGCCAACCAATAGGGGTTATTCTGGTGTTGAGAAATACAACTGTGCTGCTGGTTAATGTCGTGCAGACAGTGAGGTTTGAAGATTGAAAGCCTCAAGGACTGATCTGCCAGGGGCACCCTTGGGTAAGGGGCCAAGGGCTGCCTGATTTTTGGAGATAAGGGCCCTTCCTCATCTCGCCCAAAAGTAAAAGTTTAAGCCTACAGAAACCCTTTTGTGATGAGAACTTTTCAATCACTCATAAAAGCTGCCCCTAGATAATTCAGTGTTTTGCAAATAAAAGGATTTAAAAGAGAAAAGTGAGCCCTTTCTTCTGTGTGCTGTGTTAAAACAGAGATTGGCACCAGGTCCCAGCAACCTTCCCCCTGCAGGGCCCAGAGAAGGGAACAGCAGAAATCTCCATCAGGACTTCTGTGAGACCAAGGAGAACGTCGGGAGAGTTTACAATGGTTTCAGATGGGCATTTCCTAATATTGAAACAGTTATAGTGGAACTGTTACACTGGATGCAGGAGCTATATTTGGTGGGTTTTAATTGCTGAGGAAGTGGTCAGGGTTTAAGGATTAGTGACCAGGATCTGACTGTAGTCAGTATGAGCAAAAGGAGGGCAGCCCCAGCCAGTAATACAGCTACTAGATATTGCAAAAGAGCTAATATAAGTTAGGGGAAATTATGAGCCAAACTGACCAGGTGGAAAGAACAATAGCTAAATGACTGTGAATGGAAAGTTAAAGAACTCTTCAACATGTATTTGAGAGACACCAAAGGAAACAATTTGGCCAGAAGCTTAACCTGGCAGCTGTTAGAAATGAGAAAATAATGTTGAGAAAACAGAAAAGGAAAGAGTTCACAGTGTTTGTGAAGGTGAAGCATCACTCTAATCAGTGTGGTTTTACTGACACCTGATCCTCATTCAGTCTCTCAAGTTCCACAGGGAGTGGATCAACCGTTGCTAGTGAAGCTGATGGTGAGAGGCAGGTGAAGTGGCATTGCATGCATCCTGATCAGCAAAGGATGCTAAAATGTCATCCCAATAAAACACTGGGAAAGGGGCAAAACGTCTTGAGCAGGAAATGGCACTGCATTTCCTGCTTAAGGAAATGGAAATGGATCTTTCTCTCTGGGCTTGGCTGGGGCAGGAATAACATCTAACCCTTCTCCACTTCTGTAATGCAACAGTTTGAAGTAAATGCAGGGCCATCACCTCTGATTAAAAAGCACAAGTCACCCCCAAACAGAGGCTGGGATTTGCAGACAGAGCTGTTGAAGTCTCCAACCTGTCTCTGTCCTGGAAAGGCCACCAGCTCTTAACTCCCTTTCCTCCTACTGCAGTCTCCACCTGCCCACCACCCAATTGCTCATGCTTCAGGTTTTAAAGGGAATTAATAAGGCTAATAAAAGGATGTACCTCTGTCGGCAAATCTTTTCCTAAAATCTTCTTGCAATCCCTCTCAAGTTTAAAAGAAGCAAACAGGTTAGAAACACACAGGAAGACTCAAGAGCTGCAATAAAACCTCATTTTAAGAAAGGGATGACTTTGGGACCATCTTTGCTAGCCAAAAAAATCCCACAGGGGTGATTAGGGGAAGCAGTCAGGTCAATGATGGCAGGGCCAGATAGGAAGAGAAACCACTTCCTTAACCCCGAGCAGAGCTGTGTCCGGGGCATCAGGGTCTTCATGCCCCTCTTGGGGGTTTCCAACACCACAGGAATGAGTGGGAATGGAGCTGAGCTACCCAGATACCTCTACAAGAGCCCCATTTCTGAATGTCAGCTGCAGAATTCTTTCTTTTCTTGTCACAGATATTTTATTCTCGGTACCAGAAAAATGTCAAAAGATGTATTTGGTTTTTTCTCTCCCAATATCTTACGGTAGGATGTTGAGTTATGGTGGGATTTCTGGCTGAAGCAGCTGTAAGACAAAGGAAGGAAGATGTGTGTGACTAAGTTCACCTCGACCTTTCAGAGGTGCCACAGTGAACGCTTCTGATGCCTTCAGTTTTAGCTTTCATGTTTTCCAGATTCTGTACTGCATTAGTGTGTGACTCTGAACTTCACATAAAGCATTAGCAAGTTCTCCTCACAGTTCAGTCAGACAAAACGATCCTTCTCCAGCCCCAGAACCAAGGACACCATTGCAGCTGCAGGCCCAAAAAGTATAAACAGCAGTGAAGTGAGGAGAGCAATCTGGGAGGATGGGACTGCATAACCTGCAGCTGTAATTGGAAATAAACCCCAATATGGAAATGGACCAAAACCTACAAAGGTGTGAGAACTTGTGACCCCTGGTCCATCCTGGGTGTAGCCACAGGCAGGCTCTTGTACTGCCCAAGGTACATCCCTTGAAGACCTTTAAATAAATACCTGCTTTATTTCTTTATTCCTATCTAGCCTCCATTCTAGGCAGCCTCTCAAGGCATCACTTAGCCTCGACTCTCTCAGGTGATGGCTGATAAGGGGAGTCCACTCTGAGGAACAGAATAGCACAGTCAGTCCACAGCAGCTCACAGAGAGACAGAGCTCAGGGCAAAGACCACCACCAGCAGTGGAAAATCTCCTGTCACATCCAAAAAGGCCAGCAGCTGACCTTTGGAACCTCACAAGTCTGGTGTGAATGGTGCTGGCTGCCAGCTGAGACAGTGCTGGGAAGGCTGCCCTGCTGCCCATGGGGGCTGTGATGGAAACCACAGAGCTGATGGGGAAAGCCACCAGTAAACACCAGGCTCTTCCCAGACAGTGTGTCCACTACAGATCCCACCTGGCCAGACTCCAGAACAGCTGCCAGCACTGCCAGGGGGGCAGCTCCTCATCCTGCCTGGCTTTGCTGGGCCCAATGCAGTTCAGCATTGTGTTCTCTTGTCCCTTGTCCTGGCCCAGGGACTGTGACAAGCAGGAGAAATGACTCTGCACACAGCAGCTGCTGCAGGTGTGCCCTGGGGAATCCATCCATTGCTCATCTCTCTGCTCCCCTAAAGCAGCTTCCTAAAAAAAATATCCCCGCAGCAGAGTGGGATGAGGCACAATGGGATTTACTCCAGGGAGGTGATCATGATCCTCTTTAGGGATATCTCCACAGAATCCTGGCTCTGCCTAAATGTCAATACTTTTGTGATTTCACATCATTTTCAGCATTTCTGTCTCTAATTTACAGTGCCAAAACTAGCCTGACTAACCTTAATTCCGCCTTACTGGCTCAGTGCCTTTGCTGTAAGAAATCTGAGAGACACACAAACACACACCCCAGCCAAAATGTGGCTGGACACAGGGAACAAGGAAAAGCCACATGGAAGTGAAATTAATCACAGAATCATAGAATATCATAAGTTGGAAGGGATCCACAAGGATAATTTAGTCCATCTCCTGAATTCTTTTTAGAGGGATCTCTCTACCTGCCACCTCCAAGAACAACCTTTCAGCTCAGATTCATAAACTATTTTAGCAATGGAAAAATATATAATATTTGTCCAGTTTAGGGTGAACTAAAATCAGCCAGAAATCAACAGATTCTTAGTGTGCTGGATGTGAAAGACATTGGTGTCTTTTCCTCTGATGATTAAGGCAGACAAGTAGTTAATGCTGTTCAGAGATGCTGGAGCAGGACTCCACAAGCCTTTTAGGCAGAAGTCCTTGACTTTGACAAATAAATCTGTTTTAATTATAAAATGCTTTATTTCTGGAGTGGATAGAGACATTAAACAGCAGTTGCTGGGTCACACAAAAATCTTGCCTTCATAACACTTGGCTTTTCTCCCCCTCAAAGGCTTCCTTTGCTATTCTCTACTGTTTTACTCAATGAAACCATGCCACCAGTTATTCCTGAGGCCAGGACAGCCTTGCTGGAAGACAGGCTGGAAGACACAAGAAGACAACCCAGCATCAAGTGTAAATTGTATTACTGGACTGCAGCAATGAGAACAGAGCACCGTTCTCCTGGTAATTAATTTCAAGTGCAGGCCAAACCCTCAAATTATAGGTAGAAGGTAAATGACTGATAAAAGCTACCAGCAAGAGCTGAGGGGCCAGATCTCACCTGTGAGCATGTCTGTCTTCCTCTTTGGCCTGCCAGAGGATCCCCAAGGAAAAGGGGACACTGCAGAAGAGCAGGTCCAGGGGGGCAAGGTGCATCCTTCCATTTTGTTAACACATGACCAAAAATCACTCAATCACCTCCAGACCTGCTGAGCAGCAGCTTCATACAGACCATGCTTCACAGGTATTATGAAAAAGAGAAACAAGGCAACTGCTGAAGACACAGTGCATGCCCACAGCTGCTCCTCTGCCCAAGAGTTTTCCTTGCCCCACAGACAGTATACGGTTTTGTTCTTGGAAGCCTACACTGCTTATTACTTGTTTCCTTTTTCCTTGTAGCTGTTTGCAAACAGTTTAATTGGTTCTTCCACTGTTCTTCTGAGAAGTTAATTTCTCCTATACAACTTCCTAATTCCTCCTTTTTGAGGGGCTGAGAGCACTTTCCCTGAGAAATGGGGGTTAAATGAAGGTGGGTGCCAGTAAGGGCTGCCCGCTCTTGGTTAAAGGCTTCTGCTGTGTGACTGTCACTCACAGAGTGCTCCCCATGGGCCAGGGGCCCTGGTCTGTGCCCCTTCCCAGTGATCCTGGGCACTGCCAGGGCTCCAGCTGAGTCCTGGTACAACCATGACACTGCAGGATTTAGCCTTGACTGCAACCAACACGCTTTAGCCAAAGTTTTAAATCGCTCAGCTCCCCAGTCTGGGAAAGCTCAGAAATGACAGAATGATGTAGCAGATACCGGATTGTCGTCAAAACCAAGCAAAGCAGCACACCTAATTACCAACTTGCCCTGGTTTCCTTCAGTCCTTGCTGGAACAAAGTTCCTGCATGTGTCACCGAGAGGCATTTCTTCGGAAAATTAACAATGTGACCAGAGCACCAGCCTGCCCAAAGCCCTCCCACCCTGTCTGCTCACTAGAATGACTTGATGACTGCAAAAGGTTGGGGCAAAACCCCAAGAGACTCCAGCTTTAGGGCCCCTGTGGAAGAGGGACCAAAATAATTCTGATAAACACAGCAGATTTTGGCAAATGCTGGGTGTGTGCAGCGGGTCTGTGGTGTCGGGATTCCAAAGGCCTGGAAGGTTTCAGAGGGAGAGCAGGGCCTCTGAAAGCCACCCAGTAGCATGCACTTCCATGTGCAAGGCAGGAGGAGAAGCCCAAAGCAACCAAACCACAGAAGAGTCTGTGCAGGGGTGTCTGTGATGCCCCTGAACGTGTTGTCCTCTCTCCTGGTTCGGACACAATGCCAGGGACATCATCTGAAGTGCAGCTTTCTGCCACCAGTGCTGCTAACTCAGGCTAAGAGACACTTGCACTGGGGGAGTATGGAAATTACAAGACAATTCCAGAAATACATAAGCACAACCTTCACCCACGGTTTTTTTAGAGTTTTAGAAAGAAAACCAGTACAAAATCCAGAGTCAGGGAGAGAGGAGATGGGGAAGAGCTCACATCTGGTTCAAAGGCATGTGTGTAGAATGTGAGAATTACAGGCTTCCAGGAGTTTGGGATGCCTTAGATCAGCATCCTGGCATTTTTGCAGAAACTAAGCAGTGAGCAGTAAGCCTAAGTTTCTTTTCCTGGAGGGAGCAGGTGGGGACCACTCAGAGCAGCTTCCCTGGGGATCTCATAATCCCTAGACATGACATTGCAGTTCCATAGAAGCAAACAATCCTCTTCACATCCCTCCAACTCCAACAGGCCTCTGCAGCACCTCAGGGCATCACTTCATTCCTCTGCAGGGCTTGGCCAAGCCTGGGTCCCACCCCAGCCGGTGTCCCCAAGTGCTGTGTGACCGCCAAATGTCACAAAACACCAACTCACACTCTGCATCCAAGGGAGCTGCTCTGGGGCAGCACCAACCCTCCTTGCTGCAGCTGCAGTCATATTTCTGGTCGAGGAAGGAGGATGACAGCTGCTCCCAGGGCCTCTCGTTGGGCTGGGGCTCAGTCAGGAGCTCCAGCACACCCAGGAGAGTGACCAGAGGTGGGAAGGGAACAAGCATTTCCATGCACTCTAAAGTGGATGATGTGGAAGCTGAACCTTCTTCACTAAGCTTCCATGACCTGTGGTGTGCTCTCCAGCAAACACCAGAATGTATTCCTGACCCAATCCACCCACAACTCGGCGTGGGGTGTTCTCACAGCAGGTCCTACCCAGCTGCTGCACTGCCCTCTTCATTTGGCACATGTTCACAGGAAATAGCCTTGCCTAGATGGGAGAACACATGAAAGAACATTGCTCCTGCTTCCTCTGCATGCAGGTTACATGTCAGGACATGTGCCTTGTGACAGGTTAAGAGGGCACGTTTTAGGGAAGGGAAACTTTCTGCCAACTCATCCCTAGAAGGCAGGCAGGTAATTATACCCCCAGTGGGCTCCATCCTCACCAGGAGAAGGCAGCGCCTGACTTGGGTCACGATTTGGTGATTTACAGCAGAAAAAACTCCAGCAAAAAGAGCAGTGCTGGACTGCCCCCAAAGAGGGATGCAAAGTCTGTCACCCAAAATAAGCACAAGAGATGGTCCCCGCTTCAGTCAACTGATATTGGGCAGCTCTGGGTGTCACAAGCAAAAGTCATGAAGAGACCACCCAAAGGTATCCCAAGGGACAGGCTTCCCTCTGCCAGGAGAGAAGCCTGGATGGCCAGGAAATGCCCCTCTGGAGGTATTTTCTGGACTACAGGTTTCCAACTGTGCAACAGGGGAAGTTGTTCTCAAACAGTCCTCCATTTTCTCCCTCCTATGCTTTGCACAACATCCCATGGCTTTAAAACCAGAAGGAAAAAGTGAAAAGGAAAATGCTTGTTTTCTCTCTTATCCCTTATGCTATCCACCTGTCCCACATCCTTTCCTATTCATTGCTTCTTTCAGAAAGGGGATTTCAGGAACATTATGAGATGCTAGAAAGGGAGGGAGCCAGCCCTGTAAACTCCCCACCTGAGGCTGAACAGAGAGGTGAGAGCTTTTACTGACAAAAGGCTGAGAGAAGACAAGCACTGTCCACCCAACTCTTCGCTATTGTTGGAAAGAACACATATCAAGTCATCCACAGTTGAAGATATGAAAGATGTAAACACCTCTCCTTTGAAAGGACCTTACTCAAAACTGAACTGGGATGCAATAATCAACCCCCACATTCACACACACAAAAAAAAAAAAAAAAGAAAAAAAAAAGAGAGAAAGAAAAGAAAGAAAGAAAGGAAGGAAGGAAGGGGAAATTTAGATTAGTCACAAAGAAGTTCCCCCGCCTGCTTCTGTGTGCATAAAGCAATCTCCTGAAGGCACTGTCTTCACTTCATCTCTGCTCCTGGGACGGGAGCTCATCAGCCCCTGCAGGCTCCTGTGAGCTCCTGGCCCTTCCCCAGCAGCTGCAGGCAGCGGGGCTGGGATGGAGGGAAAGCCAGAGGCACAGCCAAGGCCTGGAGAGGAGATGCACTGTGAAAGGGAACCTGAGGAGGATGAATGCAAGCCCTGGCCAGGAGGACAGGTTGGGACCACGCTGCACCTCGTGTCCGCGGTTGCTCAGTGGATTTTACTGCTTGCCTGCCTGATATACCTGGGTATAGATTTTCTGCAGCCCTCAGCGGTAAGAACTCATGTTCAGTCCTCTGTCTGCTGCCCTGTAAAGCTTTGTATGGGCCTTATTTTCCTTTTTTTTTTTTTTTTTAAGAAAAGCAAAAAGCTTTTAAGTTTATCCCTATCCCTATTCAAGTTTTTAATCCCTTCTGTATTATAGTATTTCTTTATTATTATTTATTTATTTTTTTAAAATTGCCTGCCCTCAAAGTGACATTCAGTTACTCATTGCAGGGTTTGGGCCCAAGTTTCCAGCAGAGTGACCGTTCCAAGAATGCTCTTTGCACTGACCCCTGGGGGAGGGAGGTCTGACTCCCTCCCACCCTTCCCCCTCCCTGCAGCAACTTGTGCGTATTTCCATTTAATTGAATAAGCTCATGTGCGTGAATGACACCCTTTTTGCTCATAAACACCTCCCGAACTTTTGAAGTGTACTAAATGGCAGGCAGATGTGTGAGAAAGCAAGTTACCCTTGTGACAGCCCTAGCAAGACCCCCTGACCCCTTTGGGTGCTTCAGCCTGCCCATAAAGCGGGGTTAGGAGCAGTCACCTCCTTCTGTGCGTGTGAGAAAGGCTGCTGTGTCCAGAGAGAGTTCTGTGTGCCCATAACACCAGAGCAAGCAGGACAAATAACAGATGCTTGGAGCTCACAGTGCTCCAGCACAAGCTGCAGCAAATACATGTTTGCCTCTCTCACGTGCTTGCAGGCTGCTGGATTGTCAACAACCTTTCACTGCTACTTCAGTGCTGCTCGTGCAGCAGCAATTTCTCCTCCCACTCCTTCTCCAGGAGCTTTGCACCACTTTAAAGCTTGTTGTGCTTCGTTTCACCCGAGTTCATTCTTTCCTCCCACCTAGGCTTGTCACAGAAGCAAGCCAGGCAAGTAACCATGGCCTCATGCTCTCTGCTGTTTAATGCAAACCCTTGTGCTCTGCACAACTTTAACTGACCTGAGGCTCACAGTGGTTGTTAAACTGGAGAACAATGATGCTGATAACACTGAAAGTTAATACTTGTCATTCAGGTCAGTCCTCTTCTCCTTCCACTGCTTTGGGAGAGAGAAGCTGTGCTGTAAGCCAGCAGAGGAGGGCAAGCAATCACAGTGCTCAAGGTGCAGAAACCTCTCCCAGGTCACGCTCAGGCTGTGAAGCCTCATGTCTCAGCATCTGGCTCGTCTGTAAAAATTTTCCTCTTCCAGAGGAATATAGCAGGGCCTGGCATTGCTGTCTGTGAGTCTTACAAACCCAAGAGAGCAGCAGCAGCAGGTGAGGGGACTCAGTCCATGTCTGGAGTTTCCCTTCCCCAACAGAAACAGCCGAAACAAGGTGCTCAAGGAACAGCAATGGCAACAGATGAGAAGTCCAGGTCCTGAGAATCACCAAAGGACCTTTTCAGTTTTAAACACCTGCTAACTACAAGGTTAGGACTATTATTTCTATTATTTTAACAGATCACCCTGGTGTCCTGTTTGGAGTGCACTATTCTGTGCAGGAGTGGTACATGGGGAGATTTCATTGCAGTGCAATCACAGGCCTCAGCTGGGTAATCATGAACTGACCATAAAAATGTCTCCTGGAGGGGCAGCAGTATGAATCTGACTTGACTTTTGGGACAGTTCAGGGATGCTTTATGGAAGTAGGGACACAGCAGCGTGAGAGTGGCAGGCTTGGGACTGCTGGTGCGTGGGAGTGAATGAGTGGCTCTCCCTATCTCCTGCTCTCCAAAGTGCAGAGTGCCATGCTAACTTATTTGCAAGGGAATAATATCCGTGTTTTTTCACAGAGAGACCATATTTGATTCTTTTCCATTGTCCTCATGGAAGCATGGCTTTAAAAAAAAACCCTCCTAGACTGTTCTGTGAAAACAGAGCATAAATAATGACTCAGTAAAGTCAGCATCTGCAGCCCAGACTGTGCTTAACAAAAAGGGACAGTGATCACGTTTCTGTCATGATACCACTTGGAGAACAAACCTCAGCTGAGATTTCCAAATGAGGAAGTCAAAAAAAATGCCAGCGATAGTCTGCTTTTGCATCTGCAATTCCCATCTCTGCTGGAATCACCTTCTTTTGCCACACTTTTCCTCTTGTTTGGGAGGTAAAATCCGTGATCCTGGTGAGGAGAAGGTACAACCCACTTCCAGAGAATGGTCACCTGCCATTTTTGGGACACCTCCACGTGTGACACAGGCGGCCCCCTCAGTCAGCCCCCTGAAGGTTTGCACTTTGTGAGGTCCAAACTTATTCCTGAAGCTTCTGCTACGTGGCATGGCCCTGGGCACAGTGTCCCAGCCAGGAGCAAGGCTCCTGTTCAGGGATCCAGAATGGGCAGAAAGGAAGTGTCCATGTGTAAATGGCATGGGGAAATCTGAAGCTGTCAGTAAGAAACACCTCTGTGTCCTCAGCCCTCCTGGCACACCTTCCCACATGCCAGACAAAGGCAGAGCAGAGAAAGAGAGGTCAGCAACTTTGCTAGGAGCTCCCAGAGTCCTTCCAGTACCTCCAATACCTTGTGTCCTCAGCAGGATTTACCAGTAGGTACCTGCAAAGTGCTTTGAGATCACATAATAACTGCAAGAGATACATAAAACAGGTAATTTGCATTAGTGACAATGGGGTTGATATTTTTATAAGTGCAACAAGTTTGTCACCCAGGCTGCCTGTGTTGAACACACCCTGTCCATCAGTGGGCAGAGCGCACAGATTGTGGTAGACACTGTTTGACCTCAGACGCTCAGTGCTTTGCTCCTGTTGAGAAACTACCCGGAAATCCTGGCTGTGTGAGCCAGGAAAGAAATGATTGTGCACTCAGGAATAAGATCAAGCATGAGATTCAAACTGAGGCAATGGATAGGGACGGTGATGCCGAGGGAGGCAGTTCCACCAGACTCAGCGGCGACCAAAGCTTGTGTTTGTCAGCTTTGACACATAAAGGTGTCTCCAGCCCTGCAGGCGCGGAGCATCAGCCGTGGCAGCACTAGAGGGTGCCAGAGCAGACCTTTTCCAGCGCCAGCACCCACCTCAGCTCCGGCACTGAGCGCTCCCAGCTCCCGCCGCCTTCCCCTGCCGCTCGCCTTTGCCCCGAGCCTGCAGACAGTCCGTGCCCAACCCTGCACATTCCCCGTGCTCACAGCTGCTCTGCCCCTGTGACACCTGAGCCCAAATCCATGGAAGTCAGCCCAATCCACATCTCAGCGGCACACCTTTTCCCTTAGGCACAAGCAAAGAGAAGAACACAGAGCGCTGAGCCCAAGCTTTCACTCTTTGATCGGGCAAAACGCTGAGGACTTGTGGTTGTGTAGAGACTGCAGATTTGGGTCTCCTGTGGTTATGACGAGAGACAAGTTTGAGATGCCAAGTTCAGATTTAAAAATCCAATGCAGAAGCTTGGTGTTTTGCATATCTAACCAGTACGATACACACTTTGCATTCACTTTCTCTGTTACATTCATAAAATGCAAATCACGGAGTCACAGAATGATTTAGGGTGGAAGGGACCTTGAAGATAATCTCTTTCCAACCCCTCTGCCATAAGCAAAGAGGGACACCTTCCACTAGACCAGGCTGCTCCAAGCCCCTTCCCAACCTGGCCTTGGACACTTCCAGGGATGGGGCATTCACAGCTTCTCTGGGCAGCCTGTGCCAGTGTCTCACCACCAAAATTAGGAAGAATTTCTTCTTAATATCTAATCTAGACCTGCCCTCTGTCATTTTAAAACCATTCCCCACATCCCTTATCACGCCAAGCCCCTGTCAAAAGTCTCTCTCCAACTCTCTTGTAGCAGCTTCAGGTACTCAAAGGTGCTTTGAGTTCTCCCTAAAGCTTTCATTTCTCCAGACTGAACAACCCCAACTCCCTCAGCCTGCCTTCACAGGAGAGGTGCTCCAGCCAATTTTAAACCCATCTCACTGCACTTAAGAGCCTCTGAGAGACACACACATCCAGCCTGACCCGAAGCAGAAAGAGCCATAAAGCCAGACCCACCTCTTGGTGCCCTGCAGGAGGGTGGGACAGCACGCCTGGCTCCCTGCTCTGCCAACGATGCCTGTTTGCCAGGTGCTGTAAGCCAGGCTCGAGGAGGTCATGCAGAAAACGCTCTGCACCCCGAAGTCCTTCCTTGCTCTTTGCTCTGACTCGATTGCACACACCCAGTGTGGTTTTCTAAACAAAACCAACACTGCCTGGGGTGCTTTGGAGGGCTCAGCGCTGGGCTGGAAGTCGCACTGGCTGGGAACCACGCTAAAATAGTACCCTATAATAATGATATAAAGTCAAGTCCAGATCAGAGCTGGCTGGCAGCAGCTGTGACGCTGAGACTGCCTGCCGTGCTTTTGGAGACGCAGCTGCTCTGCCCCTGTAGAGAACGAACGATCCTGGCTGGGAAATGAAAGCGACAGCAGCAGCAGTGAGGTGCTAGCCCGGTGCTTTAACGAGGATTTATCTGCTTTGTTTTCCAGAGCCAGAGTGACAAAGTGCCGTGGACCCACATCCGGTACTCAGGTGAGTGTTGGGGCGGGGGGACCCTGGCCCCTTGATGATCCTCCAGAGTAGCAGCCACCACTGTGCCACATCCCCCGGCACAACGGGAGGGCTCCCCACTCTGCCACAGTCCCCAGGAACCTCCACGGCATCCTGTGGCCCCTGAAATACCTAAATGGCTCTTATGTGCTTGGTGCCACAGTGATGGCTGTTTCTTCTGATGGAGGATGGGTGCCAGGAGAGCTGTCAGGGGAGAGGGGCCAAGCCTGTCTCAGTGCTGCAAGGGGCCAAAATGAAATAATTGGGTTTTCCCAGAGCAGAACAAAAAACCCGAAAATCTGTGTGGATTTCTGCAGCCCTCATCTATCTTTTAAAACAATCTTTCACTCTGTGAATGAACAAGAAATGCATTTTTGAGAATATATTAAATGCACATAGCACGCTCTTGTTTTTTTCTGAAACAAGTCAATGGATTCCTGATTTATGAAAAATGTAAATGATTTCCTTGGGAGGAGTGGGTGAGAGCACACACCATACCAGATGTGCTGCTCTGCGTGCCAGCTACAATGGATGTTTGTCCCATGTCACACCTCAAAGATAAAACCAATTACTAAATGTTTTTAAATAATACTGAAAATATTATTGATAGTTTTACTTTCAGTTTAAAGTGTGAGGCAGCAGGAAGTCTAATCTAATAGAAACTTATGTCCTTCAGAGGAAAAGCTTCAGCAATTTGGCCCTGGCCCAGAGGGGCTGTGGTCCCTGCCTGGAGAACTTGTGGGTGCCCTGCTCCCAGGCATTTCAGCTGGTGTGCTGAAAACCCAGGGGCACAGCAGAGAAACATGGCCAGCCTAGCCCTGGGAACTGTTACTCTTCATTCCATGAGAGAACCTTTCATGCCAAGTTCTGGTTTAATTTCTCCTTATTCTGCTCTCTATTAATTAGTTCCTTCTGCTTCTGTCTCTTTGCTGCTCTTTCATCTTGTCTTCTAGAAAAAAAATCCAAAACCAAACCCTAAGATGAGAGCTTATGTTACCAGCATCTCCATAGAAAGCACTTTTTCTTCTAGAAAAAAAATCCAAAAACAAACCCTAAGATAGGGGCTTATGTTACCAGCATCTCCACAGAAAGCACTTTCTGTCTTACAGCTCTGGATGCTTTTTCTTCATCTTATTTACTGTCTTAATTTTCCTGTTCTTTTTATGAGCCTGTGCTTTCTAAACTCACAGTGATGCTTTGCTTACTGTATTTTTCTGTATTGTAAGACACAGAGTAAGTAAAAAGTGCATAAATAAAAATTTGGATGAGCAATCCATATGCCAAACCACACAGCTTAGCCAACAGTGGGAATCCATGAATTCTCACGGTAGATGATGTCTGGCTAGAGTAGATGATATCTAGCTGTGGTCTGCCCTGTCCTGTAGTTTATTCTCCCCTTTTTTACATTTTTCAATCTTCCCAGCAGTCGGGTGGTGTAAAACAACCCATTTCCTGGAAGCCCTTTGCTCCCACGGGATCATCTTTGCTTCCTTCCATTCCAGGCAGAAGCATCAAAGGAGTAGCCATGAATCTCACTGCCGAGCTGGGCCCCATCCAGATCAGAAATGGTTCCATCGTGATCCCCTGTGATGGCCTCTACCTCGTGTCCCTGAAGAGCTGCATCTACCTGGACGAGGAGGGCTGGCTGAAGCTGACGCTGTGGGGGGCACGCAAGGCGGGCAGCGGTGCCCTGTGGGAGCAGAGTATGCACAGCAATGACAGCACAGTCAACTTCACCACGGCGCTCTACCTGTTCCAGCAGGACAGCATCACTCTGCGGACCAACTCCAGCGCCAGCATCTCGGATCTGTCCTTCAGCCTGGTGTTGATAAATGACAACAAGTGCTAGCTGGAGAAGCTGGCGTGTGAAAAGCAGCGTGGAAAGCACAGCCTTCCCCACCGACCTGCAGTTTTTGTACTTGTATGGGCAGACTGCTCTAGAATCGCTCCCTGGGGCTGTGGAGAGCCTCAGTGGGAGTGCAGATAAACCACAGTGCAGACAGGCTTTATGCAGTGCATGCAGGGTTTGCCTCTTTGGAGCTCTGTGCAGCTGATTTGCTACCCAGGATGGATCTTTCCAACACTGGGGAAAGGGATGCATGGAGCTCTTGAGAAGAACAGAAGTGAAAGCCAAAGAAAGTCACCCAAGCTTAGCTCATATTCAGAGAAACCCCGGGTTTCTCTCTTTACTTGACAGTATCTGTATATAGTAGAAATGTGTTGTACTTTTTCTCAAATAAAAGTCTGGTGAGTCAGGAAGTTACCTCAAGTGTCTTGAAGCCACATGGAGCAGGAGGAGCACGAACCTGCCTGGTAAGATGGAAAACAGGGAAGAGGCAGCAAGGGAATGCCTTTGGAGTGAGCCAGATAAAGGCTGTCTGAGAGGTAAAGGCCGTGAGAGAAGGTGGCATTTGGAAATGATCTGACAGGATTGCACTGGACAGCAGGAGCACAGGCCCTGCACTGACTGTGGAGTTTTGGGGAGCAGCCTTTGAGAGCAGAGCTCCACTGGCTGTTCCAGCTGTCTGCAGACTACTGAAGCCTGACCCCAAGGAATATCTGGTGGGACATTTATGTCTTGAGTTGTAAAGTCTCAGAGGAAAATCTCCTTCAAGCACACACTCACTGGCTTGACTCGAAAGTGATCCAGGCACATAAAAAGTTGGGCAAACTTGAAGACTTCTAGATTTGATGACTTGTCTCTACTAGACCAAGTGGAAGCTGCAGGTCTATGCATCCTTTCCTCGGGGAGGACTCAGATGGTTCTCATGACTGCCCTTGACTTTGTCCTACAGGTATGCACCAGAGGCACTCCTCCACGAGGCACCTGTGCACACCTGCCTGGCTCCTGCTGAAGTCAGACTGCTCTCAGTGACCCTGGGCTTCTCCTCCCTGCTCCCCTTGCAGCTTGGGGCTGCTGGAGACAAGTCCTGCCCATGCTGCAGGCAGCACCTGACCTCAGCACAGCCAGCAGCTGGGGGATTTCTGGTTGAAGTGAGGCAGATTTTAAGGGCGAGTTGACTATGTGTCTCCCAATGAACTCCATCAACATTTCAGCGTGTCACTGCTGCCTGTGCACTCCAAAGCCTTTTGTTGAAAGTATTTATGTATTTAAATGATAAGCACAAGAATGTTACATCAGATTTCGTAGAAACACAGGGAAGGGTTCAGACCAGGTTATCAGCACTGAATTCCTCTTTGAAAATGCTCCCAATGCTCTGGACTGTTCCTGCTTTGCAGGCACCCAGACCTGGGCTGACCTGCTCACGGCTGAGCACTCCTGCAGACTCAGGTGCTACAGACAGCTAAGGACATCCTCCAGGCCTTGGTGAGCTTTCCTGGCCTTTAGGCTAATGAACTTCCCTGCCTGGACCAAGCCAGAGCCTCAGGGGAAACTGGCTGAAGCAGCTCACTCATGTAATGACAAGAAGCAGCTTCTCTCCTCTCAGCTGAGAAGCTGTGGCTGACTTGCACCCACAGGATGCTCATCATTAAGGGATGTTTTAGGCTCTTAACTCTGGCCACGATAACCACCGCAGGGACTGAAGGCAGCTGCACCCTGCCCCGAGGCTGGGGATTATCACATTCCCCAGCAGAAGTGAGAATGTGTTTATCTTCCTAAAAAATAATAAATTTTTCCTTTGCAACATTTGGGCTTGTAGTGTCCCTTGGAGGTGGGGGCTGGGGAAGAAGGAGGTTGGAAGTGACTGGTGAATTACACATTCAGTGTTTGAGCAGACATTTCCAATGTTAGGAAAACTGTATGAAATTTTCACATACTTCCTTTTTTTTTTTTACAGTTCAGCTTTTGTTTCAGCTCTCCACGAGGGTATTCAGGGCTGGTGCCTCCCGACATGTGCTAACACAGGGCAGGCCATGTCAGTGGTGTGTGCAGGGGTGCACAGCACAGCAAGAAAGATGAAGCCCAGAGAACACAAATGGATTTGTTCTTCAGAAGGCTGCACCCTTTTTCCTTGTTTAGAGCAGGAGAGGGCATTTCACACATTGATCCCACTCAGGCTCAACTTTCAGGCTCGACTAGACTGACCTACATCTACACACATGCATGCACTTGTCTTGAAATAAAGGCTGAAACGATTCAGCTCTTGACATGGGTTACTTGGTGGACTGACTGTCCTCATCAGTAAGTTACCATTCCAGCTTTTGTTTGTATCCAGAGACCCCTTTCTTCCACAAGGTTAAAAGTCTCTTTGATACAAGAAACATTAATTTTTGTTACTGGGGTGGTTAAGGAGCTTGAAGGAGCTCACAGATGGTGCTAGAGTCCCATCTTACAGCTCTGTTCAGCCAGGTCAGTGCACCCAGGGTTTAGGTCATCCCTTGAAGCCCGGGGTGTGGAAGTGCAAGGCTGGACCAGGCAGTTTCTGGAGGCAATCCCTGACTACAGAGGGGCAGCACATTCTTTTTCCTGTGCTTACTGTCAATGAAAGGGGACCTTTTGGTCAGTCCTCCCTTCCCATGAGGTCATTTCACAGGACACAGTCATCATCTGGGTCATTCCTGACCCTTCAGTGTCAGGGCAGCCTCTCCCACTGCTGTGGGTTTGTCTAACACACGCTGCTGCACAAACTGCATAGGTGGCCACTGTGTACTCCCTCCCTTCCCTCTCGTCTTTCCCATGTCTCCTCGCTCACATTAAGGGTGACAAAGCTGATGTGAGAGCCGTGGCCACCCCTGGGGAAGGGGCTCCCAGCTGAGAAGGAGCTACCAAAGGTGACACAGAGCAGAAGGGGATGGAGGCCACTTCTCCTTACACAAGAAATGATGGGAAACATTTAAAGTCCTTCCACAGCCATGAGAAAATCACCTCATTTTCTACCACATCTGGTTATCAGTAATAATGGATAATGAGCCTGCGGTTTTTCAGACACCACTTGCATTTCCTCAGGCAGTGTGAGTCACGGCTATTGCCTGTCAGCTTCACCAGAGAGAGAGGAGGAGAAAGCTGAAGTGTGCTTGGCAAAGTGCAGCTGGCTGCTGCTGCTGTAGAGCCAGCACTGTCCAGCTCAGGCAGCAGGGACTTAGTTTCTTTATTCAACAATCAAAATGGGGAAATATGACATAGAATCAAGCAGCTTCCTGCAGTAACTGGTTGGGAAGGTTTGCCTCGTTAGACTTTCTCAGCAACATCTCCAACTTCAGAGCTGTTCTCTGAGCTGACAGTTGGTTCCTGTTTTCCAGGGCATCCAGACCAGCCCCATAGACGCTTGCTTCCCGCTATGGGATAATCCACCAAAACAAGCAAATTGAGCAACACACTCACTGAGGACTGGAAGGAGTTGGTGCCAGGCCAGAAAAGGACAGTGGTGAGAGAGTAGCAGAAGGATTTATCATCCTCTGCAGCCTTATATGCCCTAAGGCCAGGGAGGATTGGGGAGGTCATTCGGGCATTTTCCCAGGGCAGGAGGAAGGCTGCTGAGGGCTCAGTTCTCCAAGCAGATGAGTAAAGCTGTTAAGGGCTAGCAAGCCGAGCAAGCAGAGTGGAGACTGGGGGCATGTCTCCCCATGGAGATGCCAAACCATGAGGGAACTTTCTGGCAGCTGTTTCAGCATCCCAGAGCAGAACACCCCCCACATGCTGTGCTGGGAGAGGCTCTCTGTGCCCGCAGCACCAGGAAGGAAGAACCTGGGGACTAGAAATCCCACAGGTCAGGGCAGGAGAGAACAGTGGGGCTGGCTGAGCTGTCCCAGGGGAGCAAGGACACTGGGCACAGAGCCCAGGCAAGCACAGGGAAGGAGAGCTCAGGAGAGATGTGAAGCTGGTAGGGGTCCATGGACTGGCTGTTCTTAGGACCTGAGGAATGTAGGACAGTCAGAAAGCAGGACTAAAGGAGTGTTTCTCCTCTAAGCTCACTCTCAATGAATCAAATCTCTGCAAACACCTAAACACAGCCACTGCCTCCTCAAACACCCACTTCTTCCTGTTGCACCATTACCTTTTCAGTGTGACAGCTCTGTACTCTTGCTCACCTGTTGTCCCAAGGGGGTTACGAGCCCCACCTGCTCACAAGCACAAGAGCACTCCCATTCCTGGGCCTGCACTTTCTCCTGCCTCTGCATTTCACAGGGACTAGTAGTCCTTGCTGTTCTCTGGTGGCCAGCCAAGGCACAGGACAAAGTTTGGGGCAAGACAAAACTTGATGTGGGCATAGGTGTACTTTCCTAATAATTACTTTCGTTGTTTGCTTTAAGGCAAAATTCACACCCATCTACTGGCAATGCAGAGAGCAATTTCATTTCTTTATATAGAAAAGGTGGTACTGATCACAAGGCAAAGACAAACACTTAACCCAGCATAGGATCTGATTCATAAAGGATACAGCAGCCCCATCATTTCATCACCAAGTACATGCCTGAGACAAGACAACAGTGGTGTTATCTCATGGAGTTCAAAGGATTCACTTTTCTTTGTCTTCTTCTGTTGATTTAAGGTTTCTATTACTGCCAGTGTCTGCTTATTTGGCTTACTGTCATCAGCACAAAAAATGAGATACAAACAGAAAAACACATGAGACTTGGTTTCAGATTTTTTTTAGGGGTTATGTGCAGCATTTGGAATCATTGGTTTATCTGCTTCTCACTTTGTCACTTCCCATAAGACTGAGAGACACTGACATACCTGACTGCAAGAAACTTCTTTAATGTCTCCTATGTACTAGGATAACAGGTGGACTTGATGGTCTGAAAGTCTTTTCCAGCCTAAACGATTCTATGGTTCCATGTGTTCCACTCTTGAAAATGTGAAGAACTAACCCTGGTTGGTTAGAAGAACCCTTAGCTGTTCACCCACTGTGAAAAGGCTCAGATTATCCACTGTCCCCAGCAGCATCCACACTTTACAAGAAAAGGTTTGCTCCAGCTCACAGGAGAAAAATCTGACTGCCTTTCTAGTTAGTTTCAATAACTCAAGTAATCTCTGTGTTATGCTTGATCCTTTTCCCAAAAGTGTCCTTTCTAGAAGCAGGGCTAGGTGCTGCCTTCCCAAGCCAGTGCTTCATGGCCCATGAGCCAAATCCTGACTGTGCTGTCACAGATGCAGCCAGAAACCTCACCTGCCCCATTCCAGAAAAAGCCAGGGTTCCTCCTTGCTGTTGTGGGTACAGTCACACACACCTTTGTCCCATGCCTGGGTTTGCAAAAACACAAAGAAAGTTTCTTTCCTGCAAAGAAACAGGTGGAGAGACAAAACCCTCCACTGACCCTGCAGACTTCCACAGGGATCTACACACAGTTTAGACCAGAGCAGCTCCGGCTGTCTGCAAGAACCATGCTGCAGATGGTGCTGGGCTGAGCTGAACACCAGTCACACCACTAACACTCCAAGATTTGAGTTCAGCACAACAATGCTGAGTAAAGAAAGCTGTGCTAGACCAGAGAAGAGGCTGAATCGGTGATCAAAACCTAAACTTAAGTGGAAACCACTGGTGCTGCATAATTAACACCTGCCATGCTTCACATTGTAAATACAGCTGATCAAAAAAGCAGAGAGACAAAATCATCAAAGGGTACCAAGCAGGGAAAGCTCTAGGGGTTTTCCAAGAAGATTGTGAAGAGGGCTTTCTGAGAGACAAGTGGCACCTCCACATGTGTGCAAGCTCTCAACCTGCAGGTGAGTATTCCTGTTCTACCGGGAGCAGCTCCTGCACACAAACTCCCTGGGACAGTGTGTTTGGGATCCTGGGAAAACCTCACTCACAGACCATATCCATGAAGAGCAGTGAGCACTGTAATCAGCCCTGGAAGTCTTCTGGGAAGGACAGGCAGGCTGGGACAGTGTCTTGTCTTAACAGCACCTCAGGGCAAAGTGCTAAATCATACAGCCTCAGGAGTCTCCGTAATACAACACTGTCATACCAAATGCATGTAAAAGTCACATTGTTTTAAATAAGAATTGTCGTCATGGAAAACCAAGCTAGTTTAGTCAGAGAACATAGTCATAAAGGAAGAACACAGTTCTCTCAAGTAATGACAAATGACCTCTGTTGAGGGCCATCAATGTGAGCACAGTAAGTGTTTTGCTCAGCAGTGATGCCTATTAGATGTCTCACTTCTTGTGTGTATTTTCCTTGGGCCTAAGGCTGTACCAGAACCCTGCCCTGAGGGAAATATTTTCTACCCTTGTAATTCTGGAGCATAGCTCTGAAGGAGTGGCTTTGTCTTCACCAGTTCTATCCTCAAGAGACCAGCACTATCTGGTCACTGTGGCCCCAAGGGCAAGTGAGACCAACTTGTTTTTATCTTTGTCCTGTTTTGCACCCTCTGAGCACAATGAGTCAGACCTCGAGGTCTGAAAGTTTGTCTTTCTTATTGTCCTCCTGACCACAATCATCAAAAGCAGAGTATGTTAAAATACTTCAAATGAAAGTACATTTGGTCTCATTCTTGCAACACTTTTACATTTGCACCTTCTCCAAACCCAGGAAACGGCAACAACAAATTAAGACAGATTGAGCAGGGACTGCGGTTATGGGTATAGTGTCACAAATATCTGAGGAGTGGCTATCTCAGTTCAGCTGTTTCTGAATCTGTCCTGCAATGCTTGCACACCCTTGCACACAGGTGTACCACGTTTCCCTCACAGGTCCTGTGAGACCGACTTCAGCAAACAGCCAGGCATGAATTCAGCAATGTGGTGGGAAAATGCACCTCAGGCCCAGACTCGCAGTTTGCCTTGAAATGGTCCTGAAGTGCTGTGGTGGCTTTCCACAGCTTGAAATACCAGACTGGCCACTGGGGGGTTGCAGGAATCGTTCTGACGCAGTCCAGAGGATGGATGGAGAATTTTCCTTGCTGCTGTTGTGGTCACAACCAAGGGATGAACGCAACAGGAGGTGACACAAGAAGGCAGCCTCAGACAGGCAGGTCCCCATCAACCACAGAGCTCAGAGAGCAGCCAGCACACCCATGACTTCACACACACACACACTGCCTGCAGCCCCTGTCCCCCTAACCCAAGGGCTGTGAGAAAGGACAGGTTAGAATTGGAGTTCTGGTCTCTGTTCCTGGCCCTGGTTTTGGTGCTGAGCCAAAACAGGGCCTAAAGCAAAATCCATTAAGGATGTGCCACCCATCACAGGCTTGCAACTGGAGTTGGGTCCCTCTAGCTCGTTCTGCCTGTCCCATCCCTTTGCGTGCAGACAAGCTCAGCAGGAAGGTTGAGGTGGCTGCCATGCAGCAGTGAGAGAGGCCTCATTGTGGGTGCATGTTACACACAGGTAAAACCTTATAAAAGAAAGGCCTTGTAAAATCAGACTTGTTATTTCGGCTTAGTTAACAACTAGCCTGAAAAGTTCCTGTGAGAAAAGAATTATAAGAATGAGAGTCAGTTTGTATAAGAATCAATTCTTGTGAGAAAAACAGCTTGCACCTGCAGGGAAGAAAATTCTACCCATATAAAACACTCACTTTCCAGGAGACAAAAAATGTAAACTATCTAAAAAGAGAGAAGTTTGATAAATATCTACACTAACCATCACCAACCAATGAACTGAGTTTCAATAAATTACTAGCCAATTAGATTCAAACATAGTGTCTTCTAATAGTCCTGTAAATATGAGCTATGTAAATAAAGATACAACTATTCTACGTAAAAAACAAGCGTCTTATCCATCTCTATTGTGACATGTGCAAGCCTTACCCGAGGCTGAACGATGCCTGTTGCTTATCTTTTACAGGGGATTTTTCCCACATGCAAAAGCAGGCCAACTTCACTAGCAGAATTCAGTCTTTGCCTGAATTTTCAAGTTTCTCAGAGAAATGAAGGTTTAGGTTATTTCCCGTCTCCATCCACATTGCCACAGAACTTGAGCAGGGTGAGAAGAACCCGGCCTTGCTGACAGCAGGCACACTGAGTCGTGTCAGGGTGAGAAAATAGCTGCCCAGGGAGCTTCAGGCTCAACAGAGACACTACTAACTGCAGCACATGCCAGTAAGCTTGGGCAGTCGTGGGAGAAGAAGATGCCTGGGATCTCCCTGCATTTCTGAGCTCTGGATATCTCCTGATGTGCTGGCAGGTGGTGCACACACGGGAAGTGAGAGCTCGGATGCGTGGGGGAAGCATC
Organism: Illadopsis cleaveri; assembly: GCA_013399915.1. Lineage (NCBI taxonomy): Eukaryota > Metazoa > Chordata > Aves > Passeriformes > Timaliidae > Illadopsis > Illadopsis cleaveri. The sequence continues at coordinate 38,634 of VXBB01016370.1, read as the reverse complement.
TGGATCTTTGTAAACAAAACAAGCACTGTGAGGACACGCGGAGGTGGGAGCTCCCAAAGGATTACTTCACAGCAGGAGTGAGAGGAATGTCACAGCCCTGTCATCACAAGATCTTTCTCGCAGCAATTTCCTGCGATGACCTGAGGTCAGAATTCCTACAAACGTGAAAATGCCCCTCCTTTCCAGCTGCACCTCCCCTGCCTGCTCCTCCTCGGTGTGCCCTCACCTCAGGAGAGGTGCACCTCGCTGCATCACCTGAGATCATCCTGCCAGGTGCTGTGTGGGCAGTTGAGATCTGTCAGCAACCTGGCCCATTTGTGAGCCCATAAATGACATCCTACTTAACCAAAAGAAGCAGGAAAGAAATTTCAGTTCTTTTGCCTGAGGACACTGATGGGAAGGGCTTCCGAAGAAGATCGGTAATTGAAGAAATGCAACAGCTCCCAACTGGTAATGCCAGCTCATCAGTTTCTGGGCTGGGCGGAAAACCTCACTATGGCTGCAAAACTGACTGAAACTTTAATTTTTCTTCAGCCCGAGTCTCCATCAGCTTTTCTGTTCTGATGGCAAGTAGAGAAGGCAGCTGAATAAACAGAGGATCAGCTTTCACTTTCGATCCTCCAGGCACCGCATCCGGTATATGCTGTTCAGCAGCTTGGCTGTATTCCATCCTGAGCTGTGCTTGGGGAATTGCCTTGTCTCCCTGCTCCCTGAGAAAACAAGCTCCTAAACTGGTGCCTGCATCGTGGTAAGGGTGTGCAGAAGACAAGCACAGGTTGCTGTAACAGCTCCCAAATTAAGAGATGATCCCAGCTGCGAGAAGAGGGTCAGGGAGCAGGGGTTTGAGGACACAAAATACTGAAGTGGCAGCTCTTGACGCAGTCTGTCAAGCGTCAAAGGTCCACTGACAGGTTAGATTTTATGATAAGGTTGGGGACTGTCCTTAATCAGAGGAAACATACTTGATTTGGGTGAAAATCCCTTAATTTCTGCCAAATCCTCCAAGGAATGCAATTCAGTAGTTGGATAAAACCAGTTGAAGGGTTGGACTGAATCCTATTAACATAATTTTGGTACAAATGAAGATGCATTCTCACAGGCAGTAATTTTCTCTTAATACCTTTCAAGATTGTTTCCATTATTCATGTTTTAAAAAAGGGCTTAATTTCAAAAATAACAGTGGGGTTTTTTTCAAAGCCAAAGGGCAAAACAAAATGTTATACTATTGTGTCTGAACTTGTAACGTTTTTGTCTGCAAGGAAGAGCAGAAATTTTTCCTTTTTGATCTTTACAAATTTTCAGTTCATAAACCAGACAGACACTCCCTGGGAGGTTTTACATACAAGCCATGGGATCTGTCCAGGACATCTCCCAGACGTCGGGAAGCCTGTGCAAGGAAGCACAAAGCTGGAGAAGTTGGCAGTGATAATACACACAGGTATCTGAAGGGACGGATTTTTTTCCCTTGTTTCTGGTCTGGGCTGAGGACGCTCCTTGTTTTTCTAAACTTTGCTGGAGACAGCAGTAACAGGAGCTCAGCTCTGGGAAGAAAGACAACAGGGAATGTGCAGAGAGGGTGGGCAGCAGCCCAGCTGGGTGGGGAGGCTGCGGGCGTTGGGTGGCAGAGCTGGCCGAGCTCAGTGAGGTCCAACACTGAGGTCAGTGTTTGGATGTCTCTTCCCTGGCTTCTTGGCAAGCAGAAGGGGAGAAGGGGCTTCCTTGGGTGGTTGATGGGGATCCCCAGCCTGCTTTCCTCAAGGCGTTTCCACTCAGCTCGCCAGCCTCTGGACAGAGCTCAGAAACCACCCGCCAAGTGAGCACGGGAAGGAAACTCCTGCTGAGGACTTCTGAGCCAGAGCCACGGGGTGTCCAACAGCACAGCGTGGCCACGAGCTGCCAAGCCAAACCAGATCAGAGCAGAGAGGCTGCTGTGGGTCCCAGCCCACCAGCCAGGGGCTGGGCACAGTGTCTCAGGCGCTGGCCACACGCGTGTGCGTCCTGTCCCCAGGGAGCAGAGGCAGGATGAGGGACAGGCGACTGACATGTGCCTGCCTGAGCCTCTGGTCCTGTTCTGAGCACATTTGTGAGGATGTGGGCCACAGCACAGCATGGCTGCTGAATTTATGACATAGCTTGCTCACCACAAACTGCACAGGAGGCACTTTTTGCTCTTCTGGATGGCGCAATGCTACAGATTCCAAAAATCCCAGCAATGGGTTATCGTAACTCCTTACTCCAGAGATTTTTCTCCACCAGACCCCTGTGTCTGTCCCAGGGTCATGGATGGTCAGAGGAGAAAGGAGCATGCTGAGCAGCATCACTCTGGGAAGACCAAAGAGGACCCTGCAGCTGCAGGACCCTGCTTGGGCCCTCGGACCCACAAGCACCAGGAGGGTGGCATGGGATCTGTGCTGGCTGCTCCTTACAAAGTGAGCTCAGATAGAAGGGAGTATCTCATTAAATGAACAGATAGCAGGATTAAATGGAAAACAAGGACTTCTAGAAGTTTTTTCATGCAATCTGCCATATAAAATAATCTACTGAAGTCATCATTATTAGAGGAAGCTAAAAGTTTAGGCTCAGAAAGCAGCAGACTCACACAAGGAGTCCCTCAGAAACCACGGAAAGGAAAGAGCAGAATACACATCAGACCTGGTGTCTAAGGCAGGATACCACACTGGGTGGGCCTCGGAGACCACTCAGCTTAACCATTGCTATACAAGGTTGATGGAAAGGGCAATTCTCCAAAACATGGAGTATCCCCAGAGCCGAGCACTGGCAGGCCAGGCTGTGTGTGCCCAGCATGGGCAGCTCCCTGCTGCCTGCTAGGACTGGATGTCCCTGTGGCAGTGCTTATCATCTGCTGCCCTCCCAGGGCAAGAAATACCCTCCTTGCAAAGCTGGTGTGATCGAGGGCAGGGAGCTGGGCAAAGCAGCACTGGAGGTGCTGACGACACAGCCCCAGCTCCGTCGTAAGGCAGCGGTTCTTCAAATGCACGGAGGAAATAAAAGCAGCGTCTGATGATGCAATAGGGAGGAAGTTAGGAGGGTAGAAACTATAAAGACATCCCTGCACAAGGATAAGAAGGTGTAATTAGCACAGCCACCCTCAAGCAACATTGTGGGGAGCAGGGACAGCCCAGGGCAGGGGCTGGGGGCCCATCCCACAGCTGGGCTGTGCCTGCTGGGGAGCACCTGGGAAGGCAGGAGGTGCCTCGCTCACACTGCACAGCACCCTGATGTTGATGAGCTAACAAGCACGCCAGGTTTTCAGCCAACATTTTCAGAGCTGGGTTTCTTGTCAGGCTGGCCCAGAACTGACACACAGCTCCAAGGTGAGTGACAGCAAGAGCAGGGCAGTTTCATTTTACCAGGGAGGGCAGAAGCAGAGAGAGGCAGGCTGCCAGAAGCTGATGTAATGTGAGATTCTGAGCTCTAAGTCTTTCTGAAGGATTTGAAGAAGAAAAATTTCAGTGTCCGGGTGGGTGACGCAAGCCTCCCAGCCCTGGGCTGGGGAAGAACCATGCCAAGGTTTCACAGCTTTCAGAAGGATTTCTTCTTTCTGTCTCAGCAATCTGGGATCACTGCCAGAGGAGGAGTAGGATGAGTGACTAAACAAACAGTACTTCACTTTCCTAAAGTCATTTGTAAGGCAAGTGAAAGAGCCAAATGAGGAAACAACTGCTCTTTTTCCTCCCCTCCTCCCTCTGGGCTCCTTGCCACAACATGCCCTGGGTATGCCAGGCACCAGTGCAGTCCACAGCACACCCCAGAGCTCAGAAATGTCACACCAAATCTAAGTCCCATCCTTCTGTACACAACCTCCCACACTAGAAAAAACATTGCTACATACTTGTTCCATGCCAGAACATCACCACCCTCATTGTAAAAAATTTCTTCCATGTATCTCATCTGAACTGACTTTCTTTTAATGTAAAACCATTACCCCTTGCCCTGTCTGTCTAAAATGTCGGTCTTCACCTTTCTTGTAAGCCCCTGAAAAGTACTGAAAGGGCTCAGTGAGGTCTCCCTGGACCCTTCTGTTCTTCAGGCTGAACAACCCCAACTCTCTCAGTCTTTCCTCACTGGAGAGGTGCTCCATCCACCTGATCATTTTTCTGGCCCTCTTTTGGACTCACTTCAACAAATCCATCCAGTCTTTCCTGAGCTGAGGGCCCCAGAGCTGGATGCAGCACTCCAGATGGGGTCTCACCACAGCAGGGAAAAGGGGCAGAACCTCCTTCCTTGACCTGTTAGTGACATCTCCTTTCATGCAGCCCACATTTTCCTACAATCTGCTTGGATTAACGTGCTGTGTGCAGGGCTGGCTACAGAAGCACAGCTGTAGGCTCTCAAGCCTGGGCAGGAGAGCAAGAGTGCCACACAAGGGCAGGGTGAAATTCAAATGGTCTGGAGAGAGTGTCTGAAAAAATGAGACACAACTGCGGAAGAAGAAGGTGCAAGTTCCTGCTCTGCATAAGCAGGAATGGTCTGCAGTAGAAATTCAATAAGGAACAAATAGTTTGTGAGAAAAGGGTCTGGGGGCTGCAGAGTCCAGGCCGAAGCTGACACTCGCTGGAAAAGGCAGAAATCACTCTGTACATGGAAGCTTGAAGGTGTGTGTGGGAGGGCTGAGTCTAGAAACAAGTATCCCACTTCCTGAAAGGGCATGAATCAGTCACAAGTAACCAGAAGGAAAACTGGGATTTTTGGAGGTGTGGGAAACATCTCCCAAGAGTCGCATCGTCATCAGAAAAGATTTATCCATAAATGGCAGATGCAGAGAGAAAGGAATAACCTGACCATGGTGGATAGAAAAGGGGCCACAGGTTTAATCTGGAAGCCCATGGGAGACTGAGGACAAACTCTACATTGTTAAGGAGAACGAAGACCTAGAACAGAGGGCCTCTTTGGAGTCTTTAGTTAGACAAATTCCTTTCAGGAACCATGCCAGAACCAGCTGGTGCTCCTGCCGTGGGATGGGATGGGATGGGATGGGAT
>VXBB01016370.1:23060-33548 GCA_013399915.1 Illadopsis cleaveri | reverse complement strand
GATGGGGTGAGGTGAGGGGGCAGAAGACCTCCCTGGGCATGTGATGCTTGCAGCTGAAGGAGAGAACAAGCATCAGGCTTCTGCAACAGCACCACTGAGGCTTGGAAAATGAATTCACCCACCTCTCTGCAAAAATCAAACATATTTTCTGAGACTGTGCAGAATCACTAATTTTCCAGATTAGCCATGATCACTGGTACTCTCTGGGTGAGGAGAGTGCAAATATGCGAATAACCACTTCTCTATTTGGTGTCTTCAGAAGACCATAATTAGCACTTTTTTATCCTGTCCCATTCACATTGTGTCCACTTAAGCTCACGCTCTCACGCCACAGCTCCCCCACTTCTGCAGCAAGAGCCAGCAGAGAATGAGGTTGCACTGCTTCCTCCAACCCCAGTGACAAGGGCTGAGAAATCAGGAAACACTTTTCAGAGTTCTGGACTAGGCAAATCCCTCTTTTCCTACAAGGTGCCAGACAGAGTACCAGCTCCCTCTCTGAAGTCCTCTGCTCCTGTTTTGGTTTGAATGCAGCAGGACGTGGGCAATTGGAATGAGACTCTCAATCTCTTCAACAAACCTGCATTTGCAACAAGAGACCCAAAGTGTTATCCTGCATCACTGACAGCTTAGATGGCCCTGACACCCTTCACCCAAGCAAGCACTTCCAGCAGCCTGGAGCAGGTCTCCCTCCACTTGCATCCCTGGCCCAAAGGGCAACCCTTACCTGTCACTAACCCCAGCATATGCTGAAAACACAGTCAAAGACACAATTTCTCTAAGTTTCACTCTTTTTCATTAGGCTGATGAAGACACTCAACCCCTGTGACTGTACCCAGATGGCAAATTTCTAAGATCCCATTTAACGTGAGACCACTGCTATGCCCACCTCTAATTTCAGTCACTATTCAGATCATGCCCCTCACCAACCCAGCAGCCAGGGGCTGAATGGAAAACAAACAGATAGAAAACAAGAGAAATGCATGAGAAACAAGCCAGGACAAGGTGCCAGAGAACTCCAATGACTTCCTTCACTCCCAACACCCAGGATTCCCACTGGGGGACTCACCACTGTGGTCCCCCCAGTGTGGCCCTGGGTCACCTGCACAGCCTGTGGACCTGAGACTGGGACTAAAAGTGCCCAGGGGCTGCCCCAAGGAGGCATCCTGCTGTGGCTTCCTACTAGCATTTCCCCCATGGAGACCCTTTTGTTTTTTTTTTTTTTTTTCATTTTTTGCCCATTGATATTGTCATGACCAAAAAACACTCAGTTTGAGAAAAAACAAGGACAGCAGGAGTGCCCAGACACAGGGTGCAACAGAGAGAGTTGAAATTCAAATTAATTAATCCTTCTCTTTCTCTGCTTCTGTGGACTAGGGCTGAAATTCCACTAGGGCTTTCCTATGCTCCCTAAGCCTCTCTCATATTCTTGGAAAGCTGTGGCAGCTGGAAACATGCCAGTCTTCCCACAAACACACATAAATGCAGGCTGCACCACAAAGTAAGGATAGGGCAAGCTTTGTTTTGACAGAAAACAAGCTGCTCAGGACTTGAGAAACCTACTTCAGGGTTAAAGCAAACTTCCTACTCATACAGGTGGTCACTTATTTGGTGATGAAAAAATGCAGATATTTATGAGGTTGCCTAGGCTTTGGAGAGCAGCTGCCCAGAGGACAGGCTGCAAAGCACAGTGTGGTGGCAGCTGAGCGAGAGGGGCTGGGACAAACGTGCTAATGAAGGTCGTCACAGTGCCAGGAAGAGTCATGGAAAGTTCCTGCCTGAAAATGCGTGTGGTAAATTTGCTGCTTCCAGGCTGCCTGAGCGTTACCACAAGTCCCCAGGGCTGGGCTTAGGCAGAGGAAGTGATGTTCACAGTGGAGCACATGATACTTATTCCCTGTAATCATTTGAACAGATATTTTGGATTAAGAACTTGGCAGGGAGTCAAACACCTGCACCTACGCCCTCCAACATGATGGAAATTCAAAGCCAGAAATAAACTTCATGTATTCTGAGCTGTGGCATTGCCACTGTGAAATCTGCCAAATACTTGTGTTCTAAAGATACCAGAGAAGGGAAGTAAGGGAAAAAAGGCAGGTAAGAGTCATATCCTGCTCTTTAGAATCAATTAGATTGGAAAAGAGCTCTAATATTATGGAGTCCAACCATTAATCTAACACTGCCAGGTCCACCACTAAACCATGTCCGTCCCTGTGTCCCTTCATGCAGAGCACAACGGCTTCTACGCTAAATTTGTTTCCATGCCTCCCTAACAGGCTGTCAGGAGGGAGGAAAAAAAAAGAAAAGGAAGGACAACAACACCATACAGTGGGCATCCTGTCAATTTACACACTGTTGCAAAATCCCATTCTGAGAGCCGAGGCTGATTTTGAGAAGTGTGAGAAATGAGGAAGAGAATGAGCCCAAATCTGGTTGTGATTGCATCTTCTGCTCTGCTGAGCCTGAGTCCTTTTTTTTTCAATTGAGAGCAGCAAGATTGAACACTGGCTGAACAAAACCTGCTGGGGTCTATAGGCACAATCCAGCTGAGATGCATCCACAAACATCCTTGCAAGTAGAGAGAGAGAGCCTTAATTTAAACAGTGATTTCACTGCTCCTGAGGCTGGTGGGAGCTGCAGAATGAAATGCTGCTTGCTGCCTCCTGCCAGGCTCCTGCAGCCCTGCACAGGGCTTGTGGCATCCCTGGCATGCTGGCACAGGGCTGCAGTGCCAGGGCTCTCTCCCCACCATGCACAGTGTATTTGCAAATGGAAAGGCAGATTTACAGTCCCTGGCCACTGCCCTCCAGTGCTGCCCCTCAACAATGGGCCACACAGGCAACTGTATCCATGCTTAACATAACATGATATCATTAATATAAAATAAATATAATACTAGCTGGACTCAAGGTAGAGTCCAGCCTGTTCAATATTTGGAAGCATTCAACTCCAGATCCTTTTTGGTCCTGTATGATCCTGCCCTTGCATGATCATTCCCATTTAAACCCTGTAATTATTGAAGCAACTGGCAAACTTTGCATACCAGGACTGACATTTTCTGCCCTGAGCTCTACTTGTGGTAGCAATAATAGCTCTGTGTTTGACCAAAAAGTCTCCCCACACAGGCTAAGTCCTTAAATGATTTCCTTTAGAAGGAGTTTATGGAAAGTACCTTGTCTCCTTGACATCAGCTGTGTGCTAGTGCTACCAAGTCAGGCAGGAAACCTCCACAGGCTGCGGGGGTGACACAGGAAAGTCACCTCCAGGCTCCCAGGGGTTTTCCTTTTCCACGGTTTGCCCTAAAGCTGTCCCAAAGGGTGCCCTGAAGGGCAGGCAGCTTGCCTCCAGCACCTCACAGATATTTAATTTTGGTTTTATGTAGCCAGAAGAGCTGAGGTTTCGCCCACAGGTTGGGAAGAGGCAGAGAAGAACCAAGAGTAAAGTTTAAAAAGTTCATTTTTTTATGCATTCCATCCCCAGAAAAGGAGTGCAGAAGAGATGCCAGAGATCTCTCAGTGACATTTTTGTGACATCAGAATTTATTTTCTAAATAAACACCTATGAAGAGCACTTTTTCATATGAAAACTCAAAAGAATGTGCAGAAGGTAAAAATAGCAACTACTTTCAAAGTTCACAATGAAAATATTNCAAGCCTCTTTGATTTTTTTTTTTTTTTTTGCCTTCTCCACACAACACTTTAATCACAGTTTTGTTCCCACAATAAAAAACTCAAAAAGCAGGTAAGGAAAAACACAGAAAGTGAAAAGCTAAAAATTATTTCAGAAAGACCTTGAAACTCAGCTCATTTCAAACTGCAAATTGAAAGCCATCTACGAAACCCCTGCTCTTTTCCTACTCTTCCTTGTCCTTGGGTGGAGTCAGGGGGAAGTGGAGGCTGGCAGTTGGATTCCATTTGCTGTTTCCATTTGCTTCCAAGACTGTTGCGCGGCGTCACATTTTGGAGAGTGTGTAGTTTCACTTTTACTCTATGACTCACGTCCCCTGAGAGCTGGAAAAATGCCCTCCTGCCATCAGCACTGCTGTCAAAATGAGAACCAGGTCCCATCTGCTGCCAGCTCCTCAGCTAGGAAAAAAGCAAGCCCTTGCACCTCCAGAGACAGCAGCAGGTAGGGTGAGGCTCCTGTGCTCGGTACCTCATCTCTTCATCCCTCATCCAGTGAACTTGGCGCTCCCTGGAGGGTTTCTAACCTTCACCCCCGGCGCTGATACTGCGAGGTGATTTTTGGAGCCTGTTGCCGGTTGTCATTTCAGGCCTCCTGGGCCAGGAGCCAAATGAAAGCTGCCTGCCTCAGTTTCGTGAGGAAGCACTAACTCACTGCCTTTTAGCCCGGGCTGATGATGAAACTTGGTGGCTCCTCCTCTTGGCCTTATTAGCGTGAGGAAATCACCAGCATAAAATACTGTCCATGTCCCGCTGTGGCAACACGGACCTCGGGAATTCCGGCAGTGTCCTCCTCAGCCCTGGTGCTGTTTGCATCCTCGTCTTCACCTCCAGCTGTATCAATGTCCAGCATCATGGAAGCACCAGCCACGCTGGAGGATGGGAATGCTCCACAGAGCAGGAGATCCATGTGCTTGCGACTGGCTTTTTATGTTCTCATGTTTGTGTTGATTATTATTTCAGCCCTGGTTCCCATAATCTTCTGTTTGCTCCATCATCAGCAGGTAAGGACAAAGCAAAATTCTTAACTCTGCAGTGTAGTATTCCTAATTATTAATAGTGCTGTGTTGATGCTATCAGCTAACTCCAACCTAGTATTTCTCTCTTCTTTGAAGAGTGCTAATGCTTTTAGTTTCCAGAATTTCAGCTGATAATATTTTCACCAATCCCTTACTGTCTCACTAATTCCTCAATGTCTTCAGCATTTTCCATTCATGTCCTTAACCTTAAAAAAAAGGTCAGGTTTTATTTCTCTGGTTTTTCTTCTCCTGCACCAATGATGTGCTCTGTTCCAATGTGATATCAAGTGATGATGCTCTCTAGGGACCAGAGAGGCTGAGAAGTCGTGATAATTCACCAGGCATTAAGCCTTTTCACACTTGGTTTTGCCAATCTGGCACAAAAATCAGTTACTGAGCCAAGATTCATTCTGCATTTCACGAGCTAATCCCAATGAGCTTTTTCTAACTGTACACACAGTACTAAACAGAAATAAGAGTAAGCCAAGTGTTTCATGTGCGGAGGGCCAGCTTCTTATTTTCTGCTTTACAAACTGTGATTCTGTGTCCTGGAGGAGCCAAGAACTAATTTGGGATGCTGGCTTGAGATATCCTACTGTAATGTACCTCCCTCCAGTTCCAGTTCTTCAGGGGAAGACACAAGGAAAAAGCCCCCTTCTGTTAAGAGCAAGGGTAGTTTGCTCTCATGATCTGGGAGCTGCTTGGGGCACAACGATGCCAGGAGCCCCTCTGAGGACTGATCCCACAAGGCACTGTTTTTTTTTTTAATAAAATATGAAGTCTGCTAAATTCCCACAAGGGAGGAATGTTCTCTGCATCTTACAGCAGGAGAATATTTTAAAAAACCCAAATAAATAAATTGCTTTTAATCCACTTCTAGCCCGAAACCCACACCTTCCATCATCTATCTGGGAGCTGTGAAGCAGCAGCTCTGTGACCTGCAGTCACAACTGCATCCCTCTGATGGCAACGCGCACATATTCCACTCCTTCCCTTCTTTTTTTCAGGACAGTTACTTTAGTAAACAGAAAGTTTCTTTTGTAAGTGAAAGGAGTGCCTTCAGTCCTGTTGATTCCTATTATTTGGCGAGAGCAGGATCGGGCAATGAAAGCCTTTCCCAGCAAGGCTGCCGACAACCTCCCCAGCACTGAGGACAGCAACTTCCCGAGGGAGGAATGAGGCTGTGCTCCAATAGCAGATTTAAGCATTTAGAGCTTGCATTCATCAAAGATGTGAGAGATGTGAGGCAGATTCAGGTCCCTGTATCTGTAAGTTGATCCCAAGTCTGTTTTTTTTTACGGGCTCTGCCAGAGAGAGAACGGAGCTGCTGTGTAGGAAGAGCACGAGCTGCATGAGCAAAGCCTGAGCCGTGAGTCAGGGAAATAGACTGAAATCTCTTGCCACTGACAGTTTCCCACCAGGGCACTCACGGAGACACCTCCTTCCCTGGGCTGGAAAGGCACTGCAGAACTGAGTACTGTATCAGAAAGCCTGTCTCCCTGAGCTAAGCATGTGCAGCAGTTAGAGAGAAGGATTAAAAGCCAGCAGCTGTCCTCCCTGTACTGCCTATCTGGTGTGATAGTGCTGATTTTATTTGACTGAGTGATTCCAAACCACTCTGCACAGAAGGAAAGGTTCATGGGTTTAATGAGAGTGAATTAGCACAATGCTGTGCAGCTTCTCACGTTTATGCACTGGCCTTAAGTCAAGTCCACAGAGTCATTGCTTGTGAGCATCCACAAGAGCTGAGTCCAGGGATGGAATGAAATCCTTTCACCCAAGAGGAATGTAGAACTAATTCCAGGTCTAGTGCAGGTCATTGCTGATTGGTTGTCTTTTTTTTTTTTTTTTAATTTGTGAAAATACCACCAAAATGGATATGAAAAAAGTTGACCTTTTTTTTAGCATTCCAAACTTTGTTGGAAAACATGTGTTTTTTCATAACAAAACAGTGCTTGTAATGGTGGGGAGAAAGATAACTCTTCTTCCTGGGACAATGCTTTTGTGCTCTTGTAATGATAAGGCTCCTCTACTGAGCTCGCTGAGAAATGGAAAATTACATGAGAAAACACTGACCAAGCCCTGGTTCTCTCCACAGGCGCCGGGGTTGTGCTGGGCACATGGATATGGTAAGTGTGGAGATTCCAGACCTGCTTTCTGGCTTGTGCTGTGACACAAGCTGACTGTGCCACAGGCCTGGTGCCTGCTTAAGGACAGGGGTCAGCACTGACAGAGACCCCAGGGCACTGTGGCCGTGACAGATGGAGCTGCCCAGCTCTGCACCCAGGGCTGGCAGCCAGCAGCCACCTCTCTCTGCGTGAGTCAGCTGCTTGCACCTCCCCAAAACACAGCCTGTGAAACCAGCACTGCAGTGATGCCTTCAGTTTTAGCTTTCATGTTTTCCAGATTCTGTACTGCATTAGTGTGTAACTCTGAACTTCATATAAAGTGTTAGCGAGTTCTCCTCACAGCTCAGTCACACAAAACAATCTTTCTCCAGCCCCAGGACCAAGGACACCATTGCAGCTTCAGGCCCAAAAAGTATAAACAGCAGTGAAGTGAGGAGAGCAATCTGGGAGGATGGGACTTCATAACCTGAAGCTGTCATTGGACACTTAACCCCAATATGGAAATGGACCAAAACTTATAAAAGTGTGAAAACTCGTGACCCCTGGTCCATCTTGGGTGTAGCCATGGCCAGGCTCTTGTACTGCCCAAGGAGTGTCCTCTGAAAGCCTTTAAATAAATCCCTACTTTATTCCTTTAACTCGGTCTGGCCTCTGTTCTAGGCAGCCTCTCAAGGCATCAACAGGGCTCACCAGATTTACTGCTGCTGGGAGTTAATCACCAGCTCTCTAAGCAAACCCCAGGGCAGTTCTAAAGTAACACCCCATAGAGTAGCTAAGACCTTCAGAGAGGTTTAATTAATTCAATGAAAAAATTAATTTCAGTTAATGATTGTGCCCCTCGTGAAGGGCTATAACCACAGCAGCCAGCAAGAAGATTACTGTAATCCTCATCATCCTCAGATCCAGCTGAAATTCCACCTAGGAATTTTTTGTTATTAGAGACCAGCTTAGACCCAGCCCTCAGTCTTGATTGTCCATCTCCAGGGTGCTTTCCACAGCTAAGCTGTCCTGGCAAGGAGCACCTCCAAGCCACCTATGGCCACGAAGGTCCTTCATGGCCTCTCCTGGCAGATTGACCCCCCCCTATTCTAGCACTTCTTAGAAGTCAGTAAACTCAAAAAGAATGATCAATAATAATTATAAATAACAGCAACTAGAATAACAAGGGAATAATAATTATTAGAAAGCCAAGAAGTGAATGGGGAGTGAGAGAATGGGAAATGGTGATAAAACATTCTCATGTACAGAACAAGGTTATCCTTGGGCATAATTAATCACCACACCATTTTGTCTGTGCTTTCCTCAGTAAAAGAGTCTACACTAGATCCACTTTACTTGAACTGGGACTGGAGATTAGAGCACTGCAACGGGATGGTGCAGGGCCTAGGGGAGTACCTCGTAATCCAGCAGACTGGCAACTACTTCACCTATGCTCAGCTCTACCGCGATGAGACACTCAACGAAACTTTTACGCTGAGGCTTTACAAAGAATCAAAGAACGAAATCCTCCTCAACGAAGCTATGGGACACGCCAACGGCACAATAAATTTTGCGAGAGCCTTTTCCCTGCAGAAGGGAGATAAACTGTACTGTAAGAAAAATGATCGTGTGGGCATTGTGCTAAGGAATCTGACTTATTGGGGCTTGTTTAAAATTTAGCAGAACTCTGCTCTGAGTCAGCTCCTCCCTTACTTCCTCCAGGAAACCTTAGGTCGTGGATGAAGAATCTACAATTTCTCTTTGGGTGAAATTCAGCTTGCTGGAATACCTGTCACAGTAAGCTTGTATCCTGCAGTGACAGTGAACGGCAAACTTTGGTAATGATGGATGGCTGCCGACGGACACAAAGTACGAGCAAAAGATGGAGGGGAAAAAAATCTCGATGCGTTGTGGGGTTGACTCTGAGATCCTGGAAAAACAAGTCCCATATTGAGTCTGTTCTGAGCTGGGGAGGAGCTCTACTCTGCAGCTGGCTGCATTTCAGAACTGGGTACCTGTCAGTCCCTTGGGTCCCTTCTAACAAGAGGTGCTACATCAAGACAAGCTATTTTATATCCTTCCCGCACAAACAACGTGTCCACAGCAGAGGGACGAAATGGTGCAGAAACAACACAAGAAAAGCTTCTCAGCCCCATCCACGGCTTTGCCACTAGCAAGGGAAACATGCCAGGGAAGCTCCATCTTCACAGGTAGTTCAGAGCACAAGGAGTTTTCCAGTGAGGTACAGGCAGGGTAAATCCATGCCAGCTCCATGCCACGGTCCAGGCACCCCCACCACAGGGAGCCTGGGATGCAGCCCACGCAGATGTCCCGGGGGGATGGATCACCGCTGGCTGAGCAGCACAAGGGTGGGGTTGCTGAGTGTAATAGAGGCGGTGGAGGAGAGCTAATGGTAGAAAGACGCATTTTAAGAGAGTGAGCACAGAGTGGAGAGAAGAGGATGGAGGCTTGGAGAACTGTTCTCAGAATTTTCTTTTTCTATGCTGTGTAGTGGGCACTGAAAACAGGGCAAGGCTGACACGGTCCTGCCATGAAATGGGGAAGGGCTGAGCATCCCTCGCTGACCACCCCCTTCCCACAGACACAGCTCTGACATCCAGCACCACAGCAGGGAAAACCTGAGCTAGCAGGGAAGCAGGACACCCTTCACCTGCAGATCACAGGAACACCTCAAAACCTCAGCAAAGGTCAAGTGCTCTGGGAAGAGCAGGTGGCTGTGGCTGCAGGACAGCCCAGCTGCCTCACAGCCTGGTTCCTCCTCTCCCTTGCCTGGGCAGGCTCTCCAAGGGGCTCTGTTTTTTGCTTTCCTGCCTCCCAGACCTTCGGGGGTGACTACTACCATTCCTCACAGCTTGTCACAGCCCTGGGGATGGACTTTCATAGGAAAGCAAAGCAACTGAGAAGTTGGATGGAAATAAATGATTACTAGGGGTGGACTGGGGCAGTTGTAAGTGCTATTTGCTCTTATAATTTTATATTCTATGTATTGTAACTTCAGAGAATGTAGAGTAAAGGTTTTGCAGACATGTCTGCAGTCCTGTGTTCAGTTTCATACAGGTTGTTACCAATTAAAATTATACTTTAGTTCTTATATTGCTTTGTTGATTTCCTTAATTTAAAATTTAAAACAAAAAAAAGGAAAAAACCAAAAAACACCCTTACTAACCATAAGCATATCTCAGTTCTTTGATACAAGCTGAAAAATAACTGATACATTTCTCTACCCTTTGTCTGCTTTCACTAAAGGGCCTCCCCTTCTCTGAGAGGCTGGCAGTGGCAGCAGAGTGAGATCAGTTTGCATTGCACACTCCCAGGATGGAACTCAGACATTTTCCCAGCACACAGGGGAGCTCCACGCACCACCCACCCTCCCCAGTCACTTCCTGAGGCAAAGCAAACCCAAAAGGGTCTGCTGGGGCTGAAGAACTTCTTGTTCTGCACATCAGACCAGCAAAATCCAAGACCCTGCAACAGCTGGCCTGAAAATGTGGCCCCAAGAATCCAATGATCTGCTAAGCCTAAGGAGAAGAAAATCATTACAGTGCACCAGTTCCTCCTCTCTTTTACTTAGGGAATCAAAAATCATGCAGGCAGCACAGCTGGAAGCAGCATCCTGTACTTTTGGGCAGAGACACAGCTAAGTCCTTCCTGGGATGAGAA
>VXBB01016370.1:1519-23008 GCA_013399915.1 Illadopsis cleaveri | reverse complement strand
GTCCCCTGCAGCCACAGCATCAGGTGCCAGAACACCAGCTGCAAAATTGGAATCTGCACACATGGCAAGTCCCTGCTTGTCCTTGTCCATTCCAAACAGTCCAGCCTGGCACTGCTGGACAGCAGCTCGTGGTCTTTTGGCTTGAGCATTGATCCTGACCTTAAAAGAAATCCAGAGTCTATGGCGCCTTTACTCCACGGAGTAGCTGCACTGTCTGACTCAAAAATCATTGTGGTCTCACAGCACCAGACTCCTGCTGCAGCCTGGAGTGGAATCTCTGAAGTCACAGCTGATTTGGCCCCGTGAACAGCTGCAGACCCAGTATTTCCAACCTGACAGGCATGCTGCAAGCAGCCCCACAGCTGGGCACTGCCAGAGCAGCAGCAGATTTGGAGGCCAGAGGTGCCATCCCTCACTCACACTCTCATTGTCCAGCCTGGCCAGTGAAAAAGCCAAATGGATGTTGGCAGATCATGGCTGATGACCAGCAGTCAAATGCCAGTACTAATTGCTTATCCCTCTTTAGGAGTAATCAATGCCAGCATGAACCAAATGCCAGTGCTTGGATTCCTTCAACGTTTAAGTGTTCCTCCTTTCCTCGCCCCCAACATCTGAGAATGCACAGCAGGTCTGAAAGACATGTTACCCTACACACCTCAGGGATGTGGCATGGAAACGCTGCCTCTCTGAAAAAAAATCTTATGCAGAACTATCAAATCAATAATTTACATTAAAACTCCTCTTTTTTTCAACATTTTGAAATTAAGATTTGCCTCTTGGAAAGCCTTTTCACTAAGGTGCAGAGTTGTGAAAAAGTAGTGCATTTCTTTATGTCAAAATGCATTTTAATTAAATGTGCTTTCAAATCTACGGGAAGTATAATTTAAAGGAAAATGAATACATCATGAGATTGACTGTATAAATAGATAGTCATGTGCCTTCAAACATGAAAAAAAAATTGTGGTGGTTTTTTCAACAGGACTAGGGGATTTTTCTGCTTTGTCAGAAGTTTACTACCCTGCACAGCCCCCCCAGGACCAGAGATGCAGATGGCCCTTGAAGAAGACATTTCATTCTCTTCAGAAGCTAGCCAAAATGTAGTCCAAAAAAAGAAATAATCCAATTTTAAAACAAATAAATACTTGAATACAAGTAACCACAATATAATCAGCAGTTCTTTTGTTCAACAAACAGCCACAGCCACCTATCACCCCCACACCTCGGTTCTTTACACTCTCCACAGTCAATGGAGGTTGTTCAAGGATGATCTGAAAGTTCATCCAGAAAGCGCCACAAGACACATCCAAACCAGCACAGTTGGCAGAGACATTTCTGATGATGCTGTGCAGAGTCACGTTGCTGGGGACACTTCCCCTACAGGGGCTTCTCAGGCTGCTCTCAAAGTCACCACACCAAGCCTGGCGGGGTGAAGCAGTCCCAGTCCTGAAGTGCCCAAAGACACAGTGGGTTCTGCCTGTGTCTTAAAAACCAGGGAAATATCACTGGATCAGTGAAATGGGTGGATGGTGCTATCCCTCTGTTCACAAACCATGAGCCCAACCAAAGAGGAAGGGTAAATGAAAACCTTTCATTTGGGTTGTTTCAAGTAAACTACTGAAGACCCAATTTTACAGAGTAGCTTCTATCGTGTAAGCACAACTATCATTAATTTTGGTTTCAACATCCAGTGCTCAAGACTTCTGCAGCTCAGTGCAACAAAATGATGCAGATAAAGACGTTGCAGCTAAGAAATCTGGCTTTGGTTCTGGAGGGATGATGGTTGCTCTGAAAAGGCTTTCCTCTGGACAGCCCATGCCTCCAGGACAAAAGTGTACCGTCCCAATATGTTGCAGCATGAGACAACAGTGATCATTGTGTCCAGGGAGGTACAGCTGCCGGCAGGGAAACAGACAAAACAAGTCTCTGCTTTGTTAAGCTCAAGAATCCATTTTTATTTCCCCCATCCCACCCCCGAGCCGGGGAGGGAGGAGAACACGAAGAGGGCCACAGGGGCAGGGTTGTGGGGTTATATGGGGTATTGTAGGGACAGGGCTTTCACAGGAGGAGTTAACAAAGGTAAGATGACCTTAAAACGGGAGCACTCACACCAACAGGATTTTTCTAGGGAATAAATTCAGCCTGGCAGCACAAATTATGGGCTGCTAGTTTCAGCTCTAAAGACAAGCACATGGAAAGTTTAAAACTGCTGAAATAGCATGCCAAGGGAGCTAGTGGAGATGCAACTTTGTTATTCCCTGCCCTGCCAAGTGACAACAGCTATTACCTGTTTAATTATATGCCCCCTAAATCCTCTTTAGGTGAATGAAGCAGGTCATTGTTTCACAGCTGAGTGGAGGTTTAATGGTGCAACCCAAAAGGCACCAGGTTTCTGGTGACAAGTCACACACCCCAGCTGAGGCACGACACTTTGGTTTCTGCTCCCTTCTCCCAGATTAGAGAAGGGCTTGCATCATACACAGCTTCTCCACCTCCCAGGCACACCAAAAGCTGCCTTACCATGGGAGGTGTCAGGAGCAGAGGCTTTGTGAGGAATCAGCCACATCCAGGTTTCTCTGCTCTTGGGGTCCACCTTGCTGGGCACAGCACCTTTGCTTGTAGTACAAGAGAGCCTGCGTCATCACAGATTTTGGTCTGATGGGCAGAGCACCACTCAGAGAGGAGGAAAGTATCATCAGCACTTTAGAGATAGGGAAGAAAGTCACAGCAAGATGATGTGGTTTTCTTAGGGTCACCAGAAGTGTAGACAAACAGAGATGAAACTCGACCATGGGACTTAGGGGAAGGCATGCACTCCTGTTTTCAGGAATAGTGTGGTCAGCAGGACCAGGGAAGTGGTTCTTCCCCTGTGCTCAGCGCTGGTCAGGCCACACCTCGAGTTCTGGGCCTCTCAGTTTAGGATGGATGCTGAGAGGCTGGAGCATGTCCAGAAAAAGGCAACAATGCAGAAGAAGGGCTTGGAGCACAAGTCTTATGAGGAGTGGCTGAGGCAGTTGGGGTTGTTTAGCCTGGAGAAAAGGAGCTTAGGNTGACAAGGTGGTATTGGGTGATGGGTTGGACTGGCTGATCTCAGAGGGCTTCTCCAGCCAAACTGGCTCTGTGATTCTGAAGTTCTGTAACCAAACATCCTCATCGGGGACCATAAAACAGTAATAAGAGCACTGGGGAAATAACCCAGAGAGTGCCACATATGGACTTAATTATCAACTTGTTTTTCCTCTTCTGAAGAAAACTGTCCATTCAGAATATCCCAGGAATGGAGCACAGTGCCAGAAGCATGACTGTGGTGCAGCCTCGGGTGGTGCTACCAGGCTGGCCAGCACAGTGCCCACCCACCACTTCTTCCGGCCTCCTTGGACAGCTGCCTCTGCTATGGACCCCTGGACTTTCTCCAGCTCAAGAGCAAAATCCATTTCTGTTTCAGGTCTTTTGAGGCCGGATTTCACACTGAATGGCTCTCCCAGCACAAATTTGGCAAATCCCACGTTTCATCTAATTTGAGACGCAAACGGACAAAAGCATTCCTTTCCTTTGCCATTCAATTCAATCTGTGAAGAAGAAATTCTTATTTCATGCCATCCCTCCCCAGAGCCCTGAGAGCTCCTCAGCTGCCAGTGCCTGTACAGCAGCCACTGGGTACTGCTACCTCAGCCTTTATTGCACAATGCAGAAAACACCTCTGCTTTTGGACTTTCTGATAAACACTACAAGGGCTCCAGACTGCTTTGGGGAGAAACTTCTCCATGGTGTGGCCCTGCTGCTGTAGAAGACATCTGCTGCCAACAAGCTGTCTCCCCTTCTGGCAAACCTCTGAAGAAGTAGAAAGGATTTGGAGGCAACACATCCTGTCCTTGCAAAGTAAACAATTCACAGAAGAGCCACAGAAGGGAAGTCACAGGGGTATGACTCACTCCTAGTATAAAAATCAGACAAAGTATTCCATTGCATGATACTGTCAGAGGGGTCAGCTGGATGCTCTTCCATCCTGCAGCCCCCAGCTCACTTCTTGCTGTCACAGGTAACACCTTCCTCCCAGCTCCAACCTGGTAGTTTTCCTGGCTCTCACCTTTCCAGCTGGAGGGCTTTGGGTCCTTCAAGTCCTTCAGACACTTCCAGGAGAGGGATGGTTGATGCCCTCTCCTCTGTGAACAAGACTTCTGCTCCCAGTACTCCTTAACTCTCCTGGAATGGTGACAGCTCATTGGCACCTCCCCTCAAATACTGCCACAACATTTTAAACAGGAGCCTTGCCACTAGCTTCTCACAGCACCAGCTACCAGCAGTGCAGGCTTCAGTTAAAGGATTTGCTCTTTTCCTGAGAAGCTTTGGAGGAAAATGAAAAAATAAAAAGAAAGCAAGGTATCAGAAGATTCCAAGATAGCAGAAACTAAGTATTTTGCTCCTGATAGTCTCCAGATGTTATACCTGCTTTCACAGTATTTGAGGACTTTGCCAAAATTTTTTGAATATGTGAGATTAGCAGTAAGAGAAGATCAAGTAAACCATATAAAAATACTAGCAATATTAAGTAAAGACTTAAGCCTCCCTGTTACGGACTCCATTATGAGATTTAACATTGAAAAACCTATACAAACTTTTGAGATGCATGGAAGGTGTTGCAAGATGTGGTGAAGAAAGGAATACAACAGCAAGCTCCAGTGTTAGCTATTTTTGTGCTGATGTCAGCAACCCAGGAATTTACAGGGGGGATGGTCTTGAAAAGAATGCCTGCCAGGAAAAAACCCCAAATTCCTTCAAATGTGTGTCATAACTGTATGGCTGGAGCTGAATGATGGGAAGATCTTTTAACTCCAGATCTAAAGCTTATCCAGGAACTTGGATTTTATGCCAGGGTGAGTAATGCCACTGGCTTGTTGATCCTCATCAGATTCAATTTTTAAAAAATATTTGCAGATCAAGTCAATTGTACCTTCATCCCTTCTCCTAGAGGGCCATGCAAATTCTTCCCATTCTTCCCTTCTGAACATTCCCTTCACATACAGCATGTCTACACCCATGGTAAGAGAAGTGAAGCAGGGACAAGTCATTTCTCATATGAGGGAGAGGAAACACCTGAACAGAACCTCATGATCTGGCCAGTCGTTTAAACAACTGCCTGAGCAGCAGTACTGAAATTTGGGGATGTGCTTAAATACTTTTAAGAAAAGGGACTGCACAAAAACTAGTGGGGATGGAAACCAGGGGTGAATCTGGTTCAGAGTTAAGTCTTGTTTGGCACAACTCTTTTGAGAAAAAGCTGGAAAATCTTACAGTGCACAATGAAAAATTAGAGTTGGCTTAATCCTTTACCCTTCCGGCATGGGGGAAACCTCTGGACTGTAGAAACTGCAGCTGGGATCTAGTGCTGAAAATAGAAACAGCTCTGAGAGAAGCTCTTCCAGAACTTGGAGCTTACACTGTCCCACACAGTGGATTTCAACTGAGCTCTGTCTTGTACTCATCAGCCCTGCTGTGTCAAAACTACAGCAATTTAGAATGATTCCCCTTTCCAACTGGGCTGATATCAGCTGTGCAAAATAGGTGGATTATGGTCAGTACAGAGGGTACACAGACACATGCAGAGAAACAGCCTAATATCAGACTCTTCCTAACCCTAAAGAATATACAGCCCTTTCATGTAACTGATGTTGAAATCTTTTCTGCCAATTTGACACTTTTATAAGCTTTCTATTTTCAGCATACATATGCCTTTTGATCTGATGTTCCCCTTTATGTGGAGAAGATGACAATTTATAAGTAGCTTAGTCGACTGTGAAGAAACACATCACAAGATCAAATATTTGGAGATCTGGAACAACATGCATCAAAATCTATTGTTCACCCACATACTGATCACTTGACAGTGGGAGCAGCAATTTCTTTTTGTACTGTTAAACACACTGCTCTATGAAACCTGCATTACAGACTGAAGAGTGGTGAACATTAACAGCAACATTCACATTGATTTCAGAATGGTTCCTTTGGTTTTTCTGTACCTGCCATAAAAACCCTGCTGGGAATTTTCATCTTACCCCTCTCTGGAGAAGCTCTGTGTGGCTGGGAAGACTTCAAATGACTTGCAGTCACTCTGCCCCACCCTCCCACTTACAATCATATTTATATGCTGATATACTTACATTCCTTTTATATTCATTCATTAATAAGTGTATTTTCTACCCTAACAATGGAGCTGCTCATTGCCATCCTCTCTTGTGCCAGAGCCACTGAAAAACTGCTCAGTTTGATGATGAAGACACCACAGCCAGATCCAGAGAAGCCAGCTAGCAGCCAGCTTCCCTTTCCTCTCACTGCAGACTATCGTCTAGACAAGCATGAAGCCAGAAGTCATGGGGCAGAACAGAAAACCCTGTGCCATGAGCTCTTCCTGGCACTGGATAAAGAACAGACCTTGCTTCTCTGCCACCTGAAGGCCCTCAGTGCTGCCCATGGGATGTTCTGGTGCTGCCTGGCAGCTGTAGCAGGTACCCAGGACACCACAGTGAAAGGTTCCCATCCTCCCTGAAGGACACGAACCAATGTTAAGCGATAAGAATTTTTTCAGAGATAAGAATTTTTGATTCTCATCCCCCATTTGAGGGGTTCCACAAAGAATGTGTTCAGATGAAGCTGCTGCCTCAGACAACAGAGTCACAAGCCCTTGGACAAGCCTCAAAAGGAATTCAGTCCTGCTCACCCCCTCTCTGGGATGGAGCCTCTACCTCCAAGACAGGCCAGTACCTGCACAGGAACAGCAGAGACAACAAAGACATTTTGAGAAAGCACTGAAAAAAAGACCATCCTAAGGACCACATCCACACCAGATTTTGATCCGAATTGCAGTGGATTTTGTTCATTCTGAAAATGAAAATGCCACGAGGTCCTTTAGGCTTCCGAGACTTTCAGGCTTCAGCCACAGGGAAGACATCCACACCCTGCTGGGCTGGAGCCAGCCAAGTGCAGACCTCAACCCTGACACACAGCTGGGCTACTGACAAGGAAAGGGAAGACATCAAGGAATCAGAACATATAAAAGTGGATATACTGCAGACTGGCTTATAAAATTTCTTATCACCAATCTAAGTGAAGCAATTTGTTTTCACTGTTGATGAAGATCCATAAGGAAATACTTCCCTGGCTGCCAACATATTTTCATGTATGCTTTTAAATATGATATTTGTTTGTGTGCTGAAATTCAGACAGTTTCACAACACCCTTGACACTAGAAACACAAGCTGGGTTATATACTAATATTATTTGGTGGGGAAATCCATATAAACAATTTATCTCTGTTTATAGTAATTCTTACGTAAGTGGGGGGAGACAGAGGACATCAGTCCAACTCAGGAACATCATCTTAACCATGTGGCCTTTTAATATGTGGGGGCTGAGGACACTGCCCTGCCCTCAGCAGTGGTCATCCTTAGCTCTGTGTCGACAGTTCATCTGGAAAACTTTAAAAGGAGCAGGAATTTAAGTATGCCTTTAAGGGAAGAGACAAGGTGAATTTTTTTACTAGTAGCCACTAAATAATTGTTCAGTTGTTATTCTTAACTAGATGTGCAAAGAAAGGCAATAAGGATATGGTTCTTATGGTCACTTCAGTGATTTTTCCTGTAATCCTATTGGAGTACTGCAGCCCAACTGAGAGCGGGAGACATTTCTGCAAAGAATGCTCAGAAATTGGAACCAAATTCCAGAATTGCTGGAATTCACCTGCATACTTCATCTGAGCTCTGCTTGTCAGATTAAGCAGGTAACTCAAGTCTCAAGACTTGCTCACTCATCTGCTTATGTCACTGGTGGGACAGTGCCTGATGTGCCTGGAGGGGTCCCTCCCTTGAGGATACTTTGCCCCTACTTTCTCTGCCTCTAGTTTGTTATTGATGCAGTTTCAGTAAAGGGCTGTGGTAAGTAGGACTGCATAATCATGAACTCCCTGCCCAAAATGCCTTCTGTTCTAAGTACAGAAAAGGGGAATTCACATCCCAGCTCATAGGCAAACAGAAGTGGCTAAGTGGTGATCATGAAATCAGATGAGCTGAAACAGATCTGGAATTATAGCACACCTGCCTTGATTCCTAAGCTAGGATTTCAGTGATGGCTATTTACCCACGGTACCCCTTCCCCTCAAAGAGCTTTATTTCACTTGTTCAGAGACAGAGAAGAAGTATGGGGACACACAAAGAAGATGAATGTCTGATATTCAGGTACAGCCAGGATATGCAGAAGATGTGATCCCTGCAGCACCCTGCATCTAGCCTAGCCATTAACCCCTTCTGAGTAATACTAAGCAACAAAGCTCACACCTTCCACAGAGCATGACCTTCTTGTCACTGGCTGCAGCACTCAAAACTGGCAGACTGGGAATTTCAAGCTGCTTTGAGAAGACCTAAGTGTCTTGCAGTAAAGACATTTTCATGATTTTTCCCTTCAACAAGGCAGTGCTTGGGTCTCCTTTCCCTCTCATTCAATGTATTGCCATTATTTCCCTTTGTGCATGATCTCTTGGGGCTGTGTGTCGAACTCGAAGTTTCCCAGTTTTTCCTCCTATAAACTTCTGTGGGTCTGTTCCCACTTGGATGAGCTAGATGAGCAAAGCACACAAACAGGGGATTCTGCATTTCTGTCTCCTGGAGTTTCCTGGGAAAGTAGTTTAAAGTATACAACAATTTCTTCTGAATGCCTGCAGCTGTTACACATGAGCAAGAGATCCCACAGGTGGGGAAAAGGCACTGAACTGGAGATGTGCCTTCCTGGGGCTTTCCTGCCCTTTCCAGAGTGGAGGTGACAGCCAAAGAGAGTCTCTGCTCCCTTTGGCCACAGGCAGGCAGCTTCTGTCTCTTTGCCTGGCCAAAATTTCTCCTTTTAAGATGCTGAAAACATCTGCTGGATAAATAAAATAAAATTAAGGAACATCCTCACCCTTGCCCTGAAGGCAGTAAAGTCTCAGAGCATGCAAACAGAGTAAGAATATGATCAGCAAATAAAAGTTTGTCCTGATTTCTGTACACAGCAACCAAGTCAAAGATGCAGGGGCAGCTCTAAGGCTGAGTTTCCCAGTTTGTAAATGCTTGACCCAGTAGCCTTCACAGTAATTTAACACACTGGTGCAGTCTGAGGTATTCAACAGAGATTTCTGCTTTGAATTTGATGTATCATTAGTGGCCACTGCTAGTTTTAATTTTCAGTTCTTTTGTAGCATTCCTAGTACCAGTAATTATTTGACACAGCTCACAAAGATCCTTCTTGTGCACAAAGACCTGCTCATTCAGCATGTACACACAAGAGACGAATGGTCTCTCATTTAGAACAACCATACCTGTGCTCTGTTAGCTCAGCTCTAAATACAGACATTAATTCTTGCATACAAAGTAAAGACACAGCCTTAGAGCCTACCTTCTGCTAACTGATCCTCAGGCACCCAAAATTAGACTAAATTTTAAGTCAAAGTACTTAATGCCATCTCCACATCCCACTCAAACCCCAAACCGCAATGTCACACCCAAACACTGATGACACCTTTCTAGATGTGAAGTGGCAGCTGCCTGTTTCACTTGTAGTTTGAATGGAGTCTGTCCTATTGGCATAGGTATCCTCCTGTCCAAAAATACCACCAGTGCCTGATCAAGCAGAATCCTCCCTCCTCAAGCCATTTGCAGAGCCAGATGTCAAAATTTCACCTCCCTTCTTCCCTGGTCCAGCTCTACAGGGATCATGTCAAAGAATAAAACAAACAAACACATCAAAGTATAAAACAAACAAACAAACAAACACCATCCAAACACACACACACACAAAACCCCACAAAAACACCACACCCACTGCTAGTTCTTCACACTAGGATAAGCTGGGACTCAATGTTCTTTTACCTCAATAAACAAAGCCCATAGCAGTTTGAAACAATTAATCGTGGGTGTACTACACAAACACAGGACAGACGCAAATCACAGACCACAGAAATGGTACTGCAGCCAACAGGGATAACTTTGGGATGACAACTGCTAATGACAGCAGGGATGGGTTTTTGATCCCTGCAGGCTCTCACCTAGAGTGGAAACAGTGCAAAAACCAGGAAGAGTTTTCCCTGTGGGGAGGCATTTGCTTATAGCTCACCATTTGCATCCAAGTTAGCACAGGTGTCCTTTCAGTTGGCTACGTTTCATTTACACCAGAGTTCTTGTTCTGAGAAGAGATTTACTGCTTAGGGCACACAGAAAAATCAGCAACTTCAGCAAGATACCCCGAGTGGTTCCCCTTTCAGATACTGATGAGATTTGTTACATTCCTCCCTTCACCATCAGTGGCTTCTCTAAAGCTACACGTGAGAATCGGGGACCATCAAAACTTCACAAACGATTTGCTGTTTTGGCTTATGAAAGTTTGTGCCCAAAATAGATAACAGCATCAAACAGCACAAGTGATGGTGAGACTCTCAAACGGTACTGAAAGAGAAAAACACACCGTGCACTTCAAACACAGAAACTTTCTGTGTTTAAATCTCAGGCTCTGGGTTTATTCAACGTGAAAACGTCTCAAATACTTCACACGCCATAATGTAATGACTAAGACTAGGATTGCAGGACAGCACATAAAAGAGGTGGAACAAAAAAGCCAACTGAAATTGGAAATCACCTTGTACTTTTAAGCCCTTTTCAGAGCATTCATTTGGGTTTATTTTTAAAAAGGCTGGTGGCTCTGAAACAATACCAAACAGACGTGACCAAATTCTCTGTTTCACCTTGCCTTTTATGGCTCAAATCCATCACGTACAAATTACTACTGTTAAATTCTAAATGTAATTATCTAAGATTTTAATGAGTTTTAGGCATGGGGTATTTGAAATAGTGGCAAGGCATTATCCTAAAATCCTATTTTGCCCAGCAGCAAAGGGATTACCAAGGAAATTATGGCAGATCCCAGCAAAACAGTAATGCTTTTATTCATACCTACAACAGAACTTCCCCCAGGCCTAGAGCTGGTCTGTGAATCAGCAAAGAATCTGTGCCAGGAGATGCTTAAACAGTCTCTGTCCTGTGTTTGTCTCACAGCTTGCTTCCCAGTACTGTTGGCTGCAGAGAGATTATTTGACATGGGGCCATCAGTCAGATGGTGCAAAAACCCCCCTCATTTCCTGGTGAGAACAACACTTCTCGACACAGAAAAATTGTATTTAAAAAAAAACCAACAGTTTTTAACCTGCAAGGCCAGGTCCTCCTGCAACAGCCTCAGCAGAGCTGTGATAACTCATACAGGCTGACAAGTGCTTCATTTAGAAAGATTTCAGGGGAATGCAGGGAAACATCCTGCCCTGCAATTGAAGGTTGCTCATGGACATTCTGGCTGCAGACTTTCATATTTCTGCCTTATTTCCAGCCCAGCACCATTCCTGGCCTTCTCTGCAAGGGGGCCTGCATGGAGCAAATGTGTGACACCTCCACAGGTGTTCCCCATCAGAGAAGGGAGAGCCTACCTGTGATGCAGTTTGTAAGGGTCTTCCTAAGGACACAGCTCATTAGATTTTAGACTTAAAATTTTTAGAATTTTAGAAATAAAGGTTAAAGGCTTGCCTATCTTTGAGAGTTGTTACCAGTCTGTTACAGCTGCAACACAGCAGGTACCAGAGATCCCAGAAAAATTTGTGCAGATCAAAACTGTAAGAGCAGCTCAGATCAGTGCCTTGTCATTGCCAAAGAGAGTCTAAACTTAATGTCTCTTGCTGCAGTCACTGTGGTTGACCTTAGGGAGGGATTCAGGGGTGAGAGAGCTTCTGGGAGAAGAGATCAGGAGTTGTCCCTATGTTGGACAGAGAACAGTCAGGAGTGAAGCTGAGCCTGGGAAAAGTGGGGTGGGAGGAAGATTTTTTAAAATTTTATTGTTATTTCTCACTATCTCATTCTGGAATTAACTGGCAATGAATTAACTAAATCATTCAGAGGTCAAATCTGGTTTTTCTGTGACGGCAATTGGTGAGTGACCTCCCTGTTATTTTGACTCATGAGCTCTTCCATCTGATTTACTCCCCAGGTCCTGTTGAGCAGGGAGACAGAGCATGGCAGGGTGGGCACCGGGCAGACAGGCAAGTTTAACTCACCAGAGTCAGCAAAATGCACACAAATCCCCAAAAAGGACAGCAGTGTTCTCCCTCATCTGAGCAATGAGATAATTCGAGTCACATGGAAATCACGCTCTCTCTATTTTTTGTTTCATTTCTGTAAGACACTTCTCTTTGATTCCAGAGTATGAAAAGGGAATTCACCCAATGGGGATGAGAGAATAAAGAAACACGTGTTTGGAAATCTCAGCAACATCTTGATAGAGGCCTAGAGAAGAGCTGGAATTGTCTGTGGCCATCCATGTCTTTCTGCATTATTGCACAATTGTCCTGCACAATTTGTTGTGATTATGTGGATCCTGTGCCAGCTCTTTCACACCATAAAGTAAGGCCATTGGTCATAGAAAGGCACATGGAAATTGGGCTGCCTCACAATTATGTGCAATAAAACACAAGGAAAATAATTAAAAGCTAATTTCATCATCTGCTTAAATAAGTGAGGCTTCTTTAGTGAGATAAATAAGTGAGGAGCCCTTCTCACTTCTTGAAATGCTGCTTTTCTCTTGAAGCCTGTACTTGACAGGTTAGAAAGTGGGAAGCACAAACTAAAGCCTCCAGGAGAGTGACAACATTCTTCAGGGTATGATTTAATTCCTTATTTTACGTGGTTGGAAAAAAAGAAAGTAACTTGCACAGGGGTTTACAAAGCAGAGATGCATAGTATGTTTCAGCTTTGCTTCTCATGCTCTCTTTTCCTCAGAAAGCAGGAAGTAAAGAAGGAAAAGTAAGAAATCTTTCAAATGGAAAGCCTGTATGTGAAGAAGCCAAAGGCTGAATGTGCTTCCCATGCAGCTGAGTAAATTTTTCAGAGACTCGAGTCCTCCTCTTTTCTACCACTTCCAGATGATGAGTTTCCAAGACACAGCCCCCCTTCTTAATACTAGTTAAAAGAGAGGTCTCCAGTCACCAGGTTAAGAGATGTTTAGAGACAAAAAATGTTCTCTTTTTGCTTGGCAAAAGAAAGAAATTTTTCAGGTGGAACTCCCTGCTTGTGGCTGGGATGTGTCTGTGCTCTATACCACAGTTTGCGTCAGACTCAGAGAAAAAAAATTCCCTTTTTTTCTGCAATATGGCCATCTGCCACACCAGAAGTGTATGTGTAAGACAGATCACTGAGCATCAGAGCCTCTGTTCCAGCAAAAGAACCAGCCCACAGCAGTCTTCCTGGCTCCAGTGGTCACCCAAGTCATAGACTGGCAGCAGATGCAGGAATCAGCTTGCACCAGGGAGAAAAACAGGAACCCCCTGACTTCAGTGGGTGACTAATAGGATCCCAGAGCAGACTATCTGTATTAGGGAAGATTAACAACTGTTAAGTACCCTCCATCCCTTTTTTACCACAACAAGCTCTCCTGGCAATCCAAGCATTGGTACCATTAAAATTCCCACCCCTTATTCTAATATTACCCACAGATTATCTCCTCTTTTAAGGAGCAACCTCACAAGTCTCCCAGAAAGCTGTTCAGAATGGTTATAAAAGTTTTGGCAATTTTCAGCTCCACCTATTAATGAGCTATTAGTTTTGGTTTCAGAATTGACCTTAAACTGAAGGAAGCATTCCCTTTATATGTTTCTAGAGAAACTTGGCCTGCTTTGTAAATCTATCATCTGGCTAGGCTTAAACAGCAAAAGCTCCCCACTCTTTTTTGTTTCTTGGAAATGAACCTCTGAAGGCTGACCTGGCCATCCTAGGAATCCTGCATCATGCCAGGTTGTTTAGGTATTTAATTTCTTTTAAATATCAGGGCTCAAAACTGTATACAGTACTTCAAATGGGGTCTTCAAACAGATTCTACAATCATCCTAACACTTGAAATTTGTCTCCACTAACAACTTAAAGCCTTATAAGGTCATCTTACGTCTGAGTCACAGAGGCAATCCATCCTTTTCTCCCCTACTCCACCCTCTCTCAGAAATAACTTCCCATGATATTGCAAAAGTTCTTTCTCCTTTTATCCTAAAAAATCAACTGGATACTTGATGTTGTTGCCTCCAATCCTCAGGTCAAAGAAACATAATTGAGTTTTTACAAGACAATCCTCCAGAGCAATGACTTTAATCCCAGCTGTGTCATCTGCAAACTTCATGGCCAAATTTTTATAACCAAGGAATGTAATAAATAAGGTCAGTCCTGGCTTGAATCCTCCTGGTGCCTAACTTGATCCATCTTTATCTTGTAATTTCCATTGTTATTTCTGCCACTGAAGAGAAGACCCTTATGGAGGTTACAGATCAGAATTTTGCTTGACTCTTGGTTATGTCCATAGCACTACCCTATAAGAAGTTAGTAATCTTTTTGCAAAATATAATAAATTAGTTCTGAAATTACTTCCCTTATGTGTGTCTGTGTGAACATTTTTTTTCTTTATCCTCTTCCACCACCTCACCACCCTCAGTCATCCTTCCTCTCCCATGTCAAGAGTTGATACATTTAGCAGAAAATTAGGAAATGCATAAATTTCAGGGCAGGAGATTTTCCCACTCTTGAAGACAGGCAATGTATCTGCTACTTCTCTGTTCCCAAATTTACAGATAAATAAAAAAAAACCTCTTCAAATCCACCTGCAGTTTCAAGTGCCACTTTTTTCAGTAGCCAAGAAAAGAGCTCACTCAGGGACCATCATATTTTGCTAACAATTAACTTAAATATTGCTTCTATTCCAGAGGTTAAATTTACCTTACCACACTTACATTTTCACTACAGACTCTAACCTAAACTTTATAGATCAGTCTTACTGAAAGTTGAGCTAAGCCATTAATTCAGGATTTGGGCCATACCTCAAACCTACACAACTTCCTTCGAGTACATCATCTCCACTTCCCCCACAGCTGTTCTCCTTCAGGCCAACACTTTTTCCTTCCTCCACTCATTTTTCTTTTTTCATGTTTCATTTCCATTTTTTATCCACAAGTACTCTCAATCATGTGTGGTTCTTAGACATTCATTCTGTCCTTGCACTCCATGGAGGTTCTGGATTTCCCCTTGCCTGGGGTGTTTGCTCAGCTGGGGAGGTCCATCACTGTTCTTTATGGTACCTTCTTACCTCATGGAAATGAAGGTGAAGCTTTGTGATTTTGGCTGAAATTCTATGTCCAGATACTCCCACTTCAGTTTAAGCTCAGCCAGATGTTTCTGTGTGCAATCCCAGCCTACCGTTAGAACTGACAATACTAATTTGTGCCAGGATTTTCCCCTCCACCTGCCATCTCCATGTAAAGGCCAGCATCCACACTCTTTTTAGCTAGATTAAACTTGTTGTGATGGACTAAAGCAGTATTAACCTCACCATGGCTATTCCCAGCAAGCCACTTCTCTCACTAAGCAAACAGCTCTTTCTCACAAATGTAAAACAGCATCAATCAGTCTGAAGGAGCAGGTCTGATTTCCATTTTAATGTATCCAGAAGAAACCATGCTGTTCATATTCTAGAGTCTAAAGGCATATTTGCATACCAAACCAGTTTGGGCTTAATGCTTCCTAGTTCCTTGCTGAAACTGATCTCTCTAATCAGGACTCATCTTGACTTTCTTGAAATGCGTTTTTCTTGAATTTGTGATTCCCCCCTATCATTATTCCAAAATAATTGATGAGAAGGTAGGATATAACACAACATAAAAATCTTGATAATTTTGCAGCCCTGATATTTTTAGCAAACATGATGATAAACCACAAAGCACTTTGGTCTCCTTGACATTCCTCAAAGCTTTCTGGGCTTGGTGGTCTTGCAAACAGACCCAACCTGCTTCTGCTGCAGTCATGCACAAGTTGCCCAGCTCTCTGCTTCACCTGAAGGGCCAAACTGATGAAACACTTCTTCAATACAACTTTGGGAAGTTTAGCTGCATTTTATTCCCCACTTACACCACAGATCTCAGCAGAGAGGTTCAAAGAGCTAATGCTGATCAGCCCAGGCTGTGCGGCACAGCACTGCACACACTCCTCCATGGGCATCCGAGCCCAGATGGTGCCTGCTCACATGGTTTTAGAAGACATGGGACTCAGTTGTGTTCAGATAGCAGAAAGGTACAAAAATGCTCCATGGCAACACAAAACCATAAGAGCAGAGCATTAGAAGTACCTCTGTTGTGGGAAAGAAAGTATTGGATGTTTCCTCCTCTCTTGAAGGCAGACGCAAAAAAAAGGGCTGTGTAAAACAGTGACATCCTTCCTGCTTTGGAAGGGTGATCCTGGGTGGGAAGATTTAGGTCATGTTCATAGCATTCCAGTGAAGAACACCCGAAGTGAAGAATTTTGGCAGCAGCTTCAGAGGAAATAATAAACCCACAGGAAGGCAATAGTTTTGAGATTCTCTCATTCTGGTTTTGGCAATCAGGAAGGTTGGAAAAGGGAAGTTTCTAGAACGACCCCGTGAAGTTGGCTCTTTCACAAAAAGGGTCTGGCAGAAAACACAGACCCTGAGACCTTTCCACCCCCAAAACCAAGTTCTTTCTCTTTTCCTTCAATCACCTTGCTGACTTTTGCACACCTGCCTTTCACACATCACAACAGCTCTGTGGTCCACCACAGCCCTTTCTAAAGAGACACATTGTCTCTGCTGACACCCTCAGCCTGTCCCCATTTTAGTTGTGCCCCTATCCATGGGGACTCAGAGCTGTACACAATCTCTGTGTACTTCACACCTGAAAGTAACACATCTCACACAGGGTCCCAACCTCAACGAAGCCATCCTGGCATCACTGTAGCTTGAGTGTTGCTGGTAAAATCTTCCTTACCACTACCCCTTTTTTAGCCTTGTCCAGACAGTGAGGCCCAGCAATGGAGTTCAAGTCCCAGGTGCCTTCAGAGCTGTGTTAATAGAGTGTCAGGGTACCCAAGATTCCAGCAGCTCAGACCTAGATGATTTTCTCTTTTGCTGTATTGCCCATGACTTTCACTGCACTTGTTCCTTGGGCTACAACTGCTGCTTTCCCTCCCTAGCTTCTCTTACCTCCTTTGAGATATCCACACTTGCCATTTCACTTGTCTCTTTTCCATCCCTTTTGATCCCTACCTAATTGCAAAGACCATGGAAGCACCAATTCATCCTCATGCTCCTGCCACCCTCTTTTCAAAGGGCAGCTGTGGCATCTCCAGATTCACTGGCCTAACCAGAGACAAATGCTGCCATTCGAGCCAGCAGAGTGAACAACTGACCACATGAATGCAGGAAGCACAGGGAAGCTAGACATAGGTAAATCCTTTTGCAAAAAAAGGGTCATTCTCCAGTAAGTTTTTCTCGGGTTTGGGTTTCTTAGCCCAAGATTCAGGTGGTGGTTCGGGTGGTGGTTCAAGTGAGTCTTTTTTGCCCTCTGAAGGCTCTGAGCCTGGCGTGAGAATGAAACGGAGTCTCAAGGTCTTGTTGTTTCTTGGTTTCTCGTGTGTTTATTAATTCTTATCTTACAAATTTCTCTGTGCCCAGCCAAGGTGTTCACAGCAGCTCGGACACAGGGCGACTCCCCCCACGACGGGAGGTCATTACCTCTTATACAGAAAATTACATGTACTTTCTTTACAATTATGTGCCAATGCCTGTCACCTATACTAAAAGGGTCATCTCTACTCTGACCCAATCCTCTAGAACTACTTTGTGCCCACGTCACTGTAGAAGATGGATGCCAAGGGAGAAGAACAACAACCCAGGGCACCGCCCTAAAATCTCCATCTTGTCCCCCAGTCAGCTCCATTCTAAAAACCCAAAACTACACAATTTTTCACTCGGTGATAAACTACACTACTGTCACACCTTTGTGACTTGTAATTCTTTTCTCAATGTTAGAAGCTTATTCCATGGACTAAAATCAAAGCCTGTGTCTTCCTGGGCTCTGTGCCAGGCACTCCCCTGCACAGACCCCCCTGTCCAGGATTCAAACCCTTTTTCTCGGGTCCCAGACCCCTCTACCAAGGTCTGTGACCATCCAGAGTGCCCAGAGGAATGCCCTGGACTCCGACAAGTATTGTCCCTAATGTCAGTGCAGCTGTGCTTTGTCACCCCAGGCTGCATACACAGCACTGATCACGGGGAAAAGGTCCCTTGTTCCATGGTGTTTGCATCAACTCGACAGTACAGGTTTCTGCTCTTATTCATTCCTAGGAAACATCTCAGGGAAAAGGAAAGGCTGAATCAGCAAAAATTCAGCCTAGAATTTTTTTGCCTAGAAAAGTGATTCAGGACGACATCACCAACTGCAACCCCAAGGCTCACTGCTCTTACAACATGAGGAAACCGCTGGGCAGAATGCTGCAAAACAAAGACAACTTCTCCAGTCTCCTGACTTCCTTCTATTCACTTGGCTTCCACTGCCTGCATTTCCACTGCACAGCTACACTCCCAAAACCAGGAGGAGTATGGTCCTCAAATGGGAAGTTTAGTATTGCTTTCCTCAGCTTCTGCAGTGTAAGGACTTGAAGTCTTTATGAATTAAAGATTCATAATGGGAAAAAAGCATTCAAGCCCAAGGAGTGTAGGACATAAATTCTCCACCAGCCCACAGCAAGATGATCATGGCAGATATCAGATATGCTTGGCACAACCAGCTTGGCTCAGTGTCTGCAACTGAAGTTCTAAATACCCATGTCCCCTTCACTCATGGATCTGGATCCAGCTGGTGTGATGAGCCCCCTGCCTTCTTTGGCTGCAGACTGTCTTTGAGCCCAGAGGAGATGGATGGAAAAGCAAAAGGAAGGGTTAAGCAGAACAGCCCCCTCTCCTCACTTCCCATTCCAGGCTTTTGTGACTGAAAAGCCCAGGACAAATTTTACCTTTCCGTAGCACATGCAGGTGCTTGGCCACATGTGAGTTTGGGACAGGACTGGTGTCCCCAGCGACACCATGTGCCCCCATTTCCCTGCATTTCTGCCCAGGGTTGTACCTGGAGAGTGTGGTCCAGCCTCTGAATGCGGCAGCACAGATCTGCTGCCAGGCCCAGCTTAACAACCAAGGCACAAGTACGAAGAAATGGTAGAAAACAGAAGCACTACCACTTCCTACTGCCAGAGCTCCTTCCTTGTCACACAAGAGCAGGAATGCCTGCTCTGGCAGAGTAGGCATTTGGAGAAATGCAATATTGTTAGCCACCCACACACTGACACAACACACACCAACACAAAACCTCTTTATGCTGACTTGAGCAGTTTTCTACCCTCACTTCTCCCATGATGAGACAAAAGTTGGGTGGGTGCAGGGAAGCTTGTGGAATGGACGTCAAAATGCTCGGAAACCACCAGCCTGGTCAAGGGGTCACTGCAGAGAACTGGGAAGACCTTCAACCAGTTCTTACCAGTTACTGGGCCCTTTGAGGGCAATCACAACCTTGATGATGTGTTTTGGAGAAAATTTTTAACGCCTGGAACAGCTTACTGGGGAAGGTGATGAACAGTCCACTTGTTGCTTTTTCATTCAGGACTTGTGTACCAGCAAACACTTGATTAATATAAGCATAAGTTATGTGTCTCCAATGATCCCATTTAATACCAAAATACTCTGGTTTTCATCATGGGCCATCTCTCAAGCTGAGCAACATTTTGTCATGCAGGGCATTTCAAAATCCCCACTCAAGCTGTTGCAGCATAAACAGGTAATTATACTAAAAATCCTGAGATTCTTTCAGACCCTTTTTTCCCAGATCCAAAGAATTCTGAAAGCCAAAGACCAAGGTACCTTTGTGCCAACATTGACTGCAAACAACAGAGCCAGAAATTTTCTATGACTTGTGGATGAATTTCAGCATGGACACATCATATTTACCACTATCTTTTCTGCAGTCGTTGCAAAAATTTCTGAGGTGCATCAAATCCAGAAATTAAATGAAAAAAGAAACTGAAACAGCAAGCACGCGGAAAACTGAAGAGGACATATTATGTAATGATTGTTACTGGCACAGGAAAAGGAGAAACTGATTCTGTCAAAGAGGACATGCTGCAGACAGACTGCACCTTCAAACACGGTCAGTGGTAAGGAAATACTAGGATAAAATAAGCAGCTGATGTAGCACACAGCAGAAAGTACAATTCAGCAGGACATGAAACAGAATGCCAAATTTTAACAAGGACATGTTACAATCTATTCTGAAATCAAAACAATTGCACCGAGGAAAATGAATTTGGGCAATGATGGAAATCAGATTTTTGCTCTGCAGCCCATTCTCACACAGTAACATTTGATTTAACAATTCTCAAGATAATTTGCAGAGATAAAATCATTAATGGTGAAGTGAGGGCAGGATAAACTGAGTTAGGAGGCTGTTAAAGAAACAGAAAGCCACATCAAATACTGCAAAGTGGCATTGCTCCCATTTCTGTCTAGCTTGGGAGAGGTTCCCTGGAGGGTGACCTACACAACTCTGCCTTTATTTCTTTCAGTGCTGTACATGGGGAGCCTCCTGCTTTGACTCAAGTCCCCTTTGTCCTTCCCTGTGGCAGAGGTTCTGCCTGCCTCAGTGCTCTTACAGTGAGACCATCCCCAAGCCTCCCCAAAACATCAGAAAGAAAAGGGATTGATAATGAATTGGATGTTATACAGTAGAAAGTGGATCCATTGTTATAAAGACCAAAAATACAGCCATAGTCTACACCAGGACACTCAATAAAATAGAAATAAAAAAAAAAGGCAACCAAAACAAGCAATTAATAGGAGAAGCTTAGAGCCTGAATACCCACCCTCAAGCACTGCTCAGCTGTCTGTCTGCAAAGCATCACAGCTGATGAAAACAGCAGAACACAGGAACCCTCTCCCACTCATTTTGTTGCCAAATCACAACTTTGAAACTGAAAAATATTTCTTTTTTTCACAAATGTCAGAGGACATCTGAGAGCAGTACATTAGCTGGCTAATAAAAAACTTCCTATAAATAAAACCAGGAAAAATCACACACATTATTAATTTTTTTTAGCTGAGCACACCAAGAGCTTTTCACTAACTCTTTTGAAGTCTGAACCACTTTGGCCATATCTCTGAAGAACAGGCCTTCCTCAGAGGTATTCCCAAATAGTCAGTACTTGCTGTGTTAGTGACCATGTAAGTACACCATTTTTGTGACCTCTAGAACATCTCATCCACATGGCATTACCACACAAAGGTCTTGCTTGCTTGGAATGTGTGATATATGGGTATATGGTTTGGGAAAATTCATGTATTAAAAGCATGTTGTGTGTATGAATTAAGAAATGTATAATGCTGACTGCGGTTCCCCAAGAAGGTACTGAGGCGTCTTCGGCAGAAACCCCCTTATCAGCTCCATTCTCCTTGGAACAATAACCTGAGCAGAGGGCCATTTGCAATAGAAAAGCTGTGGCAGAACGGGAGAGGGCTCATCATGACCACCTCCCGTGGGCAATCAACACCTGACACAGATCTGGGCAG
>VXBB01016270.1:0-49354 GCA_013399915.1 Illadopsis cleaveri | reverse complement strand
GCCCCCGGCCATGGAGCCGCAGGTGGGGCTGCCGGGGAACGGGGGGACCCGCGGGCCGATGAGGGCCACCCGCGGCCAGGAGCGCTAGAGGAAGGATCAGCCGAGCCCCTGACAGGTGTCTCCGCCGTAAGTGCCCTTACGCAGTCACTCGAGGACTGACAGACTTTGCGTTTGTTATTGCTGCTGCTGCTGCGATCTTCAAAGATGATGTTGGCAGAGCAAGCCCAGAAGTGGTTCCCAACTCACGTGCAAGTTACGGTCCTTCAAGCCAAAGGTCTGAAGCCAAAAGGTAAAAATGGCAGCAACGATGCCTACACCATCATACAGCTGGGCAAGGAGAAATATTCCACCTCGGTGGCTGAGAAGACGCTGGATCCCATCTGGAAAGAAGAGGCCTCCTTCGAGCTCCCTGGACTACTCATGCAGGAGAATCCAGAAAAATACATCCTGTACCTGATTGTCATGCACAGGTCGCTGGTGGGGCTAGACAGGTTTTTGGGACAGGTGGCCATAAGTCTGAACGATATATTTGAAGACAAGCAAAGGCGGAAAACAGAGTAAGTGATGGTTGGTTTTTTCATTATAATTTGTGTTCCTTGGACAGTTGCACTTGGGGAGGGTGAGAAATAGTAGCCTTACTATGAACGTACATACTTGGAAATTAAACTAGTACATTTCTGTTGTTGATTCTGTGCTCAAATCTCTTGATCTATACAGTTATGTCATTGTGGCCTGACCTCTTCCAGAGAAGTTTATTGTAATCAAAGTGCTTACTGTGCGCAAGGACTGTCAATAACATTAACTTTTCTGACAAACTCTTGTGTATAACATGAACTCATTACAGTCTGTTTTTCCAAGCATTTTTCTTTGTTCTGCACAGGGCCATACCCCCATTCATGTCCTACCTCAGTCTGAACCATGTGTGAGACTCAGATGCCCTGAAACCTGGTGTGATTCTCTTTAAAATTGTTTTCCTTCACTTGCTTCAACCACGTGTCTTTAAATATTTTATATTTATGTTTTAGTGGTCAATGAACTGTGACTTAATGAAGGCTTACCACAAAAGCACAGTGCTTTGCTGGTCCTGATTAATCTTAGACCATGATCCTGCAGGCCTCAACTGAGAAGACTGAAGAGAAATTTCAGGTCTTGTGGTAGCTTCCATCACTACCTACATAAGCCTTTGTCAAGTAAAATTGTGTTTGCTGGGAAGTTCAGGCACTGGAATGCAAAAAAAAGGAATATTAAAAAAAAAAAGGCATCATAGCATTTTATTAAGTTGAACTGTACTTATCTAGTTCTCTGAGTTTTTCAACAAAATGAGTAAAGTTGTTACAATTCTTAGGACATGGTTGCACAAAGGTGTTTGGTACCAGCGTAATTTGTCCTTCATGTGTACGTGTAACTCAGACTGTAGGTATAAGAGTACTGCAGGCATGCCTATGACTCCATGCCTTGGGTTTGGTTTAGATATGCTTGTCCCACAGAAGTTGAATCATGAACAGCATGGAGACCTCCAAGTGAGCTCTGCGTTGGCAGTGACATACAAATGCTGACAGATCTTTCTGCAGCGGTTAAGAAGTTCCTGCTCCAGGTGCCTTTCCTCCTCTAGTGTCTCTTCAGTTGAGTACAAAGGCTGCTGTGCCCAAATCCCAGCCGTTAAAATTCAAGTCTGGTATCCATAGTGATGGTGGGTCTGTGGTGAGGTGCTGGACTTTGCATCCAAGCCACTAAAAGACTGGCATTGCTTGTGTGTCTCTGACTGTGCCAGGGTTGAACCTCCAGCAGCGTTGGCAGTTGGGAAGTGGAGATCCATATGGTTAACACCAGGCAGGGCTTCTTGGTCAGACAACTGTTCTGCTGGAACCACCTCAAAACCTGGTCCTACTTATATGCATGGCTGAGGTTGGAGAGCACCAAAGACAAGCCAAAGCTCTCTTTGCCCTGGTGTTTGTTTTTGTAAACTGAACTTTTTGCAAAACAGTATGTTCACAAACCATATAATAGGAAAGAAGAAGTCTGTGCAGAATCTCTTGTGGGTTCACTGTCTGGAGTATTACGCTTTTTAATTGCTTGCCTTTTAGGGACAAATCAGTTATCTTGATGCCATACGTGGTAATATGCGTAGCCTTAGGGTCTTAATTTCTGTTAACACTTGATTCAAGAAGTTTCACTGCTCTTCAAACACCTATCTTAAAAATTCTTGATTCATTAGTTGTAATTTTCTTGCAAGTCAGTAGTCAATTACCTTAGTTGCAGCACGTAGCAACAAGGTGAAAAACAAGGTGAATGAATGAGGGAGGAATGCTACTAAAAGTAAAGACTGTAAATCTAGATAGAAATGTATGTTCAGAAACTGGAGTAAAATATGTAAATTATTCCATTATTACTGTAAGTAACAAAACAACTTTTCCCTAGAAGAAACGTAGGCTCCTGCACCAGTTTTAGCAAAAGTAGCACTGGAGTCTTGCAAAATTATTCCAGAAATTTTTAAGTGGGGTAAGTAACACAGTCTTTGTGATAGTTAAACAAACATTCACATCTGGAGTGTTTTCATAGGAAGTTATGCTTAGCAGGGCTCCATAGGTGTTCTTTATTTTCCCATTTCTGTCTCTGAAGTGTGAGAGAGGAGCTCCTGTTATGTAGCTGTGAAGCAGTTCCCCCCAGAGCTGAAATCACCGTGGCGCCCCGGGAACGCCGCGCGCTGCCTGCGAGCTCTGCTGCACGAGATGGGGGCCTGTGGGGAAAGTTTTACAAACAGCCTAAGTCCTTTCTTCAGAAGTTACCTGAGCATTTAAGATTGCAAATCTTATTAAAAGTTGATGGGTGTTAGGCTTCTAGGGCCGAGCAGCCATACTTGTAAAAGTCTTATGTAAGTGTAAAGTGCGGCTGGGCGGCAAGTGGGATTTTTGGCAGCGCGTTCTCGCTTAATGCCGGTTTAAATTCTTATGAGGAAGGAGCCACTGAAAGTCCAGTTTACCCCTTGGTGTCTTTAGGTGCTTGGAAACCTCAGAAATGTCCTTTCAAAAACTCACTTTTGAAAAAAAGTAACGCTGAGTTCCTAAGTTGAGATGTTTTTGGTGGTTGTGTGCCCCCGTGCCACACGGGTGTGTCATGGCTGTCTCCTTCCAGCATTCCTTGGGGATGTGGATGCAAGATTTGTACGTGTGTGTGGGACAAGGGCAAACTTTCAAGGGTAGATTTACGAATGCAATCTCAAACAAAATGCTATTTTTCCTCTTCCTCTTTATTAAATCCTTTTTAATAGAAAATATTCCTAGTCCTGTGTTGGCAGTAAACTAAGGGTAATATATTTGAACCTAAAGACCTTGTAACTGTGACTATGGTGTGGGAACTGAGACACCCAGCACCTTTCAAAACCTAGTCCAATGTCTTTGTTACCAAAGCATTCTGATGGTTGAAAGCTATATTCATTGTTTCAGAAACACTAATCTGTTTTATTAAGCAATGTTTTTGCTTTCAAATATGTTCAACAGGCTTGTGCTCTTATTAAATCCAGAGTTATTTTCTTATGTTGATGTAACCTTAACATTTCTTGCTTTGTTTGGGGATGAATGAGATCCAGTTATTTGATGAAGTGTCTATTGGTAATATTTCTACTTTTTAATATATTTAATAGCTTCCTCTTTCCAACACAGCTCTACATATGGTGCTGTAAGAGACAGACTCAAGAGTCACCAGGGTATTGCAAAAAAGATATTTAATATTCTGCACAATGCTGAACCCTGTCAACAATTCCCTAGTGCTTTTTTAGTAAGGAGGTATGAGAAGTGAAGGCTACCAGCTGATTCTCAGTTCCTAGGAAGGCTGTGGGGTGTGTGACATTTGGCTTTTTACATATTTTTTAAATTTAATATTTTATAATTTGGAAGAAATAAATTTCAGAAATCATTGCAGACTCAGGAACATTATGTTAGGGAAAAATAATCTTTTTTTTTCCTGTGGAGCTTTTTTTTTGTTACTTGTCACATCTTAAGACAAATACTCCCTGCAGTAAAGTTTTCAGGCAGAGGCCTCATGATAGGATTTGTCTTGTGTTCTAAGAAACTTGTTCTGGCTCAAGGCTTAATGAAACAATGTAGTCTGTTTACTATAACTTGATTGGGAAAATTTTGTACACAGCATCATAGAATGTCCTTTTCCTTTCTGAAACTGATGATTTTTCAAATTCTTAAAAGTAAAAATTCTTGGAACAGTTAGATCCAGCTGTGGCTCAGATGGTCCCTCACTAGATCTCTTCCAGAGACTTCATCCAAAGCATCTGCAGGATCCCAGTTCATTTTCTTTCTGTCTTAGTGCAGAAATGCCCCTTGTACTGTGAAAGTTCATAAATTTGTATCTCTGACATCCCTGAAATGGACAGGGACTTATTACTTCTGCTCTTTTTTCTAGAGCTGAAAACTAGGCTCCAGATACTGAAAGATTTTACTGAGGTTTTTTAACAGTTCAAAACGCTTTGGAAAAACTGCTTTAATGGAAGTGTATTTAGCATAAGTTTTCAAATGTTACATTTCT
The DNA here is from genome assembly GCA_013399915.1 of Illadopsis cleaveri. NCBI lineage: Eukaryota > Metazoa > Chordata > Aves > Passeriformes > Timaliidae > Illadopsis > Illadopsis cleaveri. Next base: position 44,818 of record VXBB01016270.1, on the reverse strand, counting down.
GACATGGTTTTTATTTTTTGCAATAACATTGCGTGGGTTTTTTAATTCATCCTAAGACATACATGACAATTTTTTCCGTCTGCTCTTGCAAAATAAATATACCTCTTCTACTCTTCCATTTGAAATGTAAATTATGATCAATGAATGTGTTGTTTTAATGCATATATGCTTTCTTGTAATAATTTAAATTCAGTTATAACTCACAGTTGCCTTAATGTTGCTGATAATCTGATTGCATAACATCAAAACAAATTTTTGGGTTACCATGGAATAAAAAAAACCCCCTCATTTGCTGGCATGTCTTAATTTACTGAAGCATTTTTCAGCTGTCTTTTACAATGACTGAGCTTAGATTTTTTCCTCCTGTGGGCTAAATGAACACAGCATTAGAAGAACAAATTGCTGTTAACTTTCCCAGTGTTACTTACGTCCTCAGCTTTTGCTTCATCCTTGTTACTCTCTAATTCCACTCTGTTTATTGTCCATTCCTTTATGGGCTTTCCTGGATGACTCATTTTATTCTATGTTCAGCTGATTTAAGATGTAACACTTGTTTGGAATGCTATAAATTTGGGGAGGCAGGTGTTGTAGAGTTATTATTTCTTATGGAAATGTTGGAGGAGACATCTTTTATTTGTGATTTAGTTCCTCTTCTCCCTGGAGTCTGTAATACCTCCACAGCACTCCCTTCCACACACATGAATTGCAGCACTTGTTAAAAAAAATGCTTGCTTGAGCATAATACAGTGAAGGAATCTTGGCCTTTTCTAAGGATACTTCTTGACTTATATTGATCATTAAAAAAGAGTCAAAATCAGCTTCTCAGCAAGCAAACAAAAAGAACTCATGGTTGACCATGATCAGTACCCCTGTGTTGTAGGCATTGACTTTAGTGCTGCTGTGCTTCCTGGAAGATATGCAAATGGTGTGACTTTTTCCAAATTAATGTGAATTCTTTCTTGGCAGCCTCTGTCTTGGATATAACCTCACTCTTCAACTGCCTCTACTCTGCCCTCTCTCTCATCTGTAGCAGCATAAGCAAGAGAGAGGCTTCAAATACATCTGGAATTATGAACAAGCAACAACTAGTAAATAGATAATATATGGGCTCAGTGCTTGTTAATGAGTGGAAACCATTTTAATGATATTTCTATAAAATATAACACACTATTATTTACTTATTTTTAGTCTTAAATTTAGCTTAAACCAGAAAAATGCATTTTAAGGGATGAACTTCAATAATAGTGGAAATGGCAGGGTGTAACAGAAAATGTCTTTATTGTGGTTAAAGCAAGAGAAAAGCCTTGTTCCACTCAAGCCAAAAGTGGGAAGAGTAGTAACTGAGAAATTTGTTAAAGGCACAGAAATAAAGAGCAGCCTGGAGATTCCATACAGGTTGTCTTGTGGTAGACTCATGAAATGTAAAAACAAAACAAAACAAAACAAAACAAAACAAAACAATGTGAGTAGTGAAGAACAGAAGAGAAAGATAGCTGTAGGAGAAAACAGAGTGTTGCCCAACTGTAGTTTATGGACTTATAGGGTTATTTTCAAATTATTTAGTAATATTCTCAGCATTTGCATTTTGACAACACATCCATGCACATCTTCTTAGTAAGTCATAACTCTGAGTCAAAGTGCCATCTGGATTGAAATGCTTCTCCATTTTCTGTGTCACATACACATGCTCACACACACACACTCAAATAACTGGCCTTAATTCTCATACCTTCAGTTAGTTTGTTTCTAATATAGAAGTATTCACATGTAGTCTTTAGCCAAAATAATAAGTAAGCTAAGACCACTTTAATGACTTTGATTCCAGTTGATGTTAGCAAACCCCGTAGTGAGGGTGTTGTGATAGCTGTCAGTCCCCATATGTTTGTGGTGTTACAATGTCACTCTGTAGTATTTATTTTAAACTGCTTTGAATTTCTCATTTCAGTTGGCTTCCAGAAAGTAAGAGTATTCATCTTTGTGAGTGTCATCACTTATTTTAATGAATAATTTGTTTTCTTCTTAATTTCCCTTCATACACGATGTAGTCTGTGCTCATCCCCTTGCCTTAATTTTCCTACTTGCTGACTTTTGGGGCAGCCTCTCAGTGTGGTACTGGAATGATTTATCACAAAACATACTTCTGCATTTTTCAAAGTGCATATGCTGCTAAATGCAAATGTCAGACAGTTCTGGGCTTTGGATGTTGTTTTTTATCAATTAGCTGTGGAGGTTTATGTTAGTGGGCTTTAGTGAAGCAAGTTTCTACAGTGTATCTAGCTTGACAGTAGTCATCAACTTCATTTTTGAGACGGCTGATGGACATGTTCTATCATTGAGATTCTGGTGGTCTTTTGTAAGGGTAAGTTTAGAGTATCTGCCATTCTCATTAATGTGTAGCAGATCATGACTTTTGCCTGTGAAATCAAGGTCAGAAGCCTTGGCAGATGCTGTGATAATTACATGGCTTTTTGCAAAATTTCTTCAGTAATTTGTGAATGGAAATAAAGATTTTGCAAAATTCTTTGTTTTTTTCAGCAAAGCAAAACTACATCAGCTCAACAGATAATTACTGGTAGAGTGAAGGCAGAGTGGTGTCTTTGAGAAGCAGAAAGATGGGAAAATTCCTTTAATACTTTTCATCTTTGGCACTGTCCAGAAGACAGAGTCGGGAGATCATCTGTCATGCACAGGATGAATGTGCAAATTCCTGTTGAAATTGGTAGATAAGTTACCCAGTGGTTTTGGAGGCTGTCAAAGTGTATAATTAAAATGTAATTGAAATTAGGTATTGCTTTTTCTTACCCGTGCTGTCAGCCCATCCTGCTCACTGTTACAAGGTGAGCAGAAAAAGCTGAGTGATGCTTCTTCAAAGGAGAGAGAGGGATAAGACTTGGAAATGTCAGATTCTGTGGCAGATTTGGGGGACAAATAGAATCAGAAAAGGGGAGGAAAAAAACAGCTTAGAGTCTGTAGATCACTAGCTATTTAAATGAAATAGGCCTGGGTTTTGTAACTTGCTCATTTATAGTAGCTTATTTCAGTTTTCTCCTTCACCCTTCCTGTCTGTTTTCCCTAAGGTGAGGGGTTCATTACTGGTAAGACAGCACAAGTTACCAGAGTTTGCTTTTTCCACCCCTAATTGTAAGTATGGCCAAAATCAGCTAATTTTGTCATGTGTAGAAAGTAGCCCTGCTGCTTCACATAGGGATTTAGCTTTTCTGAGTTGCCTGGTCAGCAGGATTTTTCCTATTTAGCCTTGCATGTTGAGCTTCTCTTTGCTCATTCAGGAAAATTGTCAACATGCAGAGCGGCAATTTATAGAATACTTAAAAATAAAAATTAACAGAAACCTGTGCAAGACAGGCAGAGCCCATTAGCACACTGAAAAACAGATGAGAGAAAGAAGCAAGGGTTGTTCTGATGGAAGCCACAGGGAAAAAGTTAAAATTAGAGGGTGTATGGAGGACACTGCCCTACAGAACATTTGAAGGTGGGAGCGAGAAGAATGGATGTGATTCCAAAGGCAATAGGGCTTCCTTTGAAGTTGGAAAATTTTGCCAGACTTTGTACAAGGTCTGTTTAAATAAAGACTGTCTGCAAGACTGGATGTAATATTTGGTTATTAAGTAAAAGGGCATCTGCTCTCATAACAGCCACCCTGTTTTGTTCATGTATGTTATTGGCTATTTTCCTACTTTGTACAGGCTTTCTATAGAATAAGCTCATGGCAACCTGACAAATGGAGCATTTATTGTGGCTAAAAGTACTGTAAACAAAACCAAAATAGCAAGTTTTATTGGCTTTTATAATACATTTCAATTTTTAAAATTGGCAGTAGTATAGTGGAATTTAGTGTTTTAGGGCCCAAATGTTGTTATCTGAAAACAGCGGACTTCATTTCCCGATTCTTTTTTCTCTCCTGTACAGGGCTGTTTTTTCTATTTGCTGCTCACACCCATGTGTTGTCGAAACAGATTCTAATAAGAAACATTTACAGACTTAGTTGCTCGTTCACGTGCAGCTCCACATAAATGCATTTGCCTGCATTTGTTCTCATCTGTTTAAAAAAAGTAATTAGTTGCCTTTGAATTTTGAAGAAAATCATGATTTGAGCCTGCTTCTCATATTGTCTTGTTATAAGCTGAGGCACATGGAACCTTCATTATAAGTAAAACAAGATAAACTCTCCAAGGTAACAAAGAAACCTCCTTGAAATGCCTATGAAAATTAAATATCTGTCTTTCATACAAAGATTTGATCCAGCAATCATTATTCAAATAGAAATTCCACTGAAGAGCAGAGGAATTTTGCTGGAGTGAAAGAGTTTGTGATTAAATTCTGTTGGAATCAGTAGCAGTGTTGAACCTGGTTCCAGCAGGACCTTCTGTTGTCTTCCTAGGGAAAGGAGGGTTTCTTTGTTTTTCCAGCTGATCTTGTTTTTAATGTCAAGTTCTTCAAGATATACTTTGAAGAGAAATGTAGAAGCTATGAAGGCAAGGTATTAGTTGTGGGCTACTCTTTAAGAAGAGGTAAAGATAAAACAGTACATGGCATTTGCCCTTAGCAGGTGAGTGCTGCTAATGACCTAGCATTGTTTGTTGATTGGTGATAAGAATTCCAATAGTTAAGTTAAATGAATTTTTAGAATAAAAGACATTCTTCCCCATAGCAAAAGCTTACGAATTTATGTCTTCTTGTTCTAAACCAAGATAAGTGTTGTGGATCAGTTTAAGGTTTTGATCATTCAGAAGCAGAAATATAGAAAAAATCACCAGTTTTATCAGAGCTAGAGTAATAATGTTTGAACCCTTTGAGGAGAGGGAAAAAGGGAATGTTTTGTCACAGTGTAGGCTGAGCCATTAAATTTGAATGTCGAAAAATGAAGTAGTTTCTGCCTTTAAGTGTTTCTTAAAACACTCATGAGCCTTATTTGTGCTGGTGTGTGTGTTTGGTGTGTGGCTGAGGGGCCATGGGAGGACTTTCCCAGGTCCAGGGTGGTTTTTGTTCAGAGTTTTTATCTGCACAGGAGCTGTCTGAGCAAGGCTTGCTCATTATGGCTGTGTACTGTTCGTATTTTTTTAAGCGAAATATATGAACATATTTTCTTTTAAAGAAGAGTTTTAATGAAATAGGCTATCATGTCTTCCAGTTTTTGTGATATTGTGTAGCACAAAGGCAATTGACTTCTGGTTCTGTTTTTGTTTTCTGTAACATCTGTAGATGACTTAAAGAGTTTCTGGAATCAGTTACCAAAGAAATGAAGCGTTATTAACTATAAGGAAAAACAATCCATCTTCTTCAGACACATATTCCAGGTTTTGTATTTCATTTACAGTGTATAAGTGAAATTACCTCACAACAGAAGAAAAGCTTTTTTCCTAAAGATTTAATTATCCTTCTACTGGTTTGAGCTTCTGGATCTACTGGTCTGGATTCATTGCGAGAACAGAGGAGGTTTGATATTTCTTAATTATTTTGCTTTACTGTGAAATATAAAATCTTGCGAATATCTCAAAGCAACAACAACAACAACAACTTTTATCCTTTTGTTATGTCTTTGGTGTGTCACTTTTTGAAGTATTTTCTCAACTCAAAACATGTAAACCTGAAAATTTGATTACAGCTGTCACCTTTAAAATATATTTATGAAAAAAACTGAAAACAAATGGAGGGCTGTATTTCTCCTTTCCTGATCTGAGCTTTTTTCCTATATTTGGCAGGATTGAATAATGTATGTATAACTGTACAATCCATTTTGTATCTGTGTTAATAGGCAATTTATTTTTCAGTCTCTCCAATTCAAAAGTTGCTGGTGGTAAGGCACTGTTGTGGGAGTCTGTGCACACGGATTTCTCCGTGTGGGTTTAGAGCACTTCCAGTGGGTTTAGAGGACTTCTTCGGAGCTGGTGGATCTGAAATATGCCCTTGTACCTTCTGAAATAGGGAAAGGCTCTTGGTGATGGTTGTGGAGAAGGGATTGTGTGTAGGTCATTCATTTAGGTGAAGCTGTGGAGGGAAGATTGAGCCATAATTCTGCAGATGCTTCTATGGGACAATGGAGCACAACAGGGAATGAATAAGACATTTGGATAATGATAAAGCTTTTGCTGGACCTGGCAAAGAAGCACACTTGGCTTTTTGAAACAGATGATCACACCTTTGATCTCTTTTCAAGGAGTGGGGGTTTATGTCATGGTTCCAAAGGAAATATTTCTGAAGTTAATCCTGCTGGTGACCTCCAAAAGAGAGGATGCTGTTGGATACACCTACGTGCTCACAGTTGTGCTTGTGGAGTTGCTGTCAGCATCCAGACGGGAGGCAGTTGCAGAATTAAAATGACAGCTGACTCTTAGATATTTCTTAGCCAGTGTTGCTGCAGTTTCATAAATCTTAACCAGTGCTTAGAAGGAAAAAGGGGAAAATGTTTGCTAGTGTGTAAACCTGAGCAAATCCAAGGAGAAAAGGTTACTAGATCAAGTAGTTGTCACATAGAATGCGTTAATATACATCATTACTAAAAGAAGGACACTTGAAAACTATAAAAAAAAGAAAATAAAACGTATTTGTATTTAAGTACAAATTCTCCTTCATAAGCAGATGGAAGCCCTTAACTTTGATGGTGTTTGGTCAGTTTCCAGAGTTGATTTTTATTCTGAAACAGGTGAGCACTAAACAGCTTCCTCTTGCTTAGGTGTTAAGTTTTCTTTTTGAAAACAAATATAAATAAAGAAGTTTTTCAGTACAGGAATGGTAGAATCTTTGACATAGAATTTGGATTTTCATACTGTAAATTGTTCTAACCAGATGCATTAACCAAATGAGTGTAATGATAGCCTTCAGAAAACACAACTTATTTGCTCTCTTTCTCCTTTAAGGTGGTTTCCCCTAGAATCCAGACAAGGGAAGAGAACTAAAGACAGAGGAGAAATAAACGTCAATATTCAGTTTATGAGGAATAACATGACAGCAAGTATGTTTGATTTGTCAATGAAGGACAAAACCAAATCCCCATTTGCTAAACTAAAAGACAAAATGAAGGGTCGGAAGAACGATGGGACGTTTTCAGATACATCCTCTGCAATCATCCCAAGCACTCACATACCTGATACAAATCTAGAGGTGTGTAGTGGTGACGTGCAAATGAAATCAAAACCAAAAAAACCTTTCCTCTTGGGACCTCAGCGGCTGTCCTCAGCCCACTCCATGTCAGATCTAACAGGACCACACGTCTCCTCAGAGAAGATGAAGTCCAGCACTGTTGGCTACACCCATCTTTTCAGGCGTCAGCTGGAGTCCTTTGGTTCAGTTGATGAAGGGGGTAAGTAAAACTCACGACCTTTACAATTACAGCTCATTATTAGAGCATTCAGAATCTATTTAGTTTAGTTTATGAAGCACTTACAAGGCCAAAATGTTAAGAGATATTGCTGGATTATTTTTATGCTTTCTTTAATTGCTGGTAACTCATAATTGCTGTTTCTGAGAATAAGAAATAACTTACATCACCATGATGTATGATAATTTCGCTTTTTCTCTTACTGTGTCCTCATCTGAGAGTGTATTGCATTCCAGAGGGGACTCTAGACAAAATAGCATCTCATGAGAAATAAGTTGAATTAAAAAGTCAAAAACTTTTTTATCACCAAAATTTAAACCTGATTTATACAAAGAACTGAAAATACTTTGCATTGCTCAAAGTTATTATGCAGCAACACACTGTTGTCTCTTTCTGGAATGGCACACCAGTCGTAGCTGTCTCCTCTGTAGAACTTGGTTTTCATGCAGGAAACAAAAATTTCCCGTGGTGCCTATCCATAAACATTTCTGAAACATGAAATTGAGGCCACAGCTGTTAATTATTTTTTTTTTAATAGCTTAGTTACTCACAAGTGTTCTGAACTGAGGCTCAATTGCAAAGCTTCTAGATCTAAGCTAAAATGGATTTTCTGCATGTCATAAACTGTGGTATAGTGTCTCATTGATAATATACTAATGACAGATTGTTTGCAGGGAGTCTAAAATCTCCACACAGAAGGACATTAAGTGTTGATACTTCTAAAATGAGCCAGCTTGACAGCACAGTTGATGAAACTGCACGTGAAGCACAAAATGACCCATTTAATGTGAGTGCTTCGTTACCCCAAAAATTTGCTACACTGCCAAGACAGAAGAATCCATTTGAAGAAAGCCCAGCGACGTGGGATCAAAACATAAATCTGTTTTCCAAACCTGTCGAGATCAGAAAAGACATTAAAAAAGAGAAAAAAGAGAAAGTTAGCCTTTTTGAAAGAGTGACTGGGAAAAAAGATAGCAAGAGGTCAGATAAACTTAGCAATGGGGGATCAGAGAGTTCTACTGACTTGAAATCACCGAGTGCATTTGGGGAAGCTCATCAGGAGAGTTTTGATTATGATTCGACTAATCCGTTTATGGCAAACTTCAAGCCTACAAGCACGTTGCCATCTTCAAGGTAGGTTTTTGCTGGGTTTCCATCTGATATCTTGAACATGTTATGTAAATGAAAATGTGAAGTGTTGAGGAACACAATCTTTGTGCTTTATATTTATATAATCTTTGTGCACATTTATATTGGTGCTTGTCCCTTTCTAAGTATGTTACAAACTTTTTATGTAATTTGATTGTTTCGTACTTTGTTTTGAAGTGACTTTTTTATTACTAAGGTGTGCTGTGAAGGTTCTTGGGTGCTTGTGTTTGTGGAAGACTTTGTTTGTGCTTCAGAAGGGCTCTCCCTGAAGTCTTCTGCTTTAACTGAACATTCATTGCTGATTTATTACATCGCCCTAAGTCAGGTTTTAAGAGGGAAAAGTTTCAAGTGTAAGGGGAAGAGGAAACTGAACAACTAAAAGAGTGGTGCAAATGGGAGTAGTGAAAAGAAATCCTGTCACTATTTGGGAAAAAAAAATAAATTAGGTTCTATATGTTAGAGTACAAGAATTAAAGAACATTCTGTTTCTAAATGGGAGCACCCACATGTACTCTTATCTCACCTGAATCTTGTTTGGCTCGCTGCAGCTTTGCTGAGTTCTGTGGATTGAAATTGCTGCATGAGGCAGCAGTTTATGTCTTGAGCAGAATGAATTAAGTTACAGGGCTGATAAGGAACTTTGATTTAAATAATCCATTTTAATCTTTGTTTGTCTACCAATGCTTTACTTGTTTTCCATAAGAAAAAGTGTAGCCCATAGTTAGTTTCTTTCCTGGGTTTTGTGTGCTAGTGAAAAAGATACTCTGTCTCTCTTTATACATGTATAACTACATATGTATTTATGGACACTGCCACCAACACACACTCTTCACAATAGATAAATGTTCAAGAAGTTAATTAACTTCTATTCCTTTGCATTCTTCTTTTTTGGATATAAATGCCAGAAATTATTAGTCCTTGCTTTTTCAGGGTAATGATTCATTTCTATGTAATGAATTAAATTTGGTAGAAAATGCATTTGAAATTAAAAAGCTTCAAACTGGACTCTAAAGGTTGTAAAATCAATCACTGTTTTAAATGGAAAACGTGGTTCTAAAAATTTCACCTTTTCCTGTGTATTAATTCCTTAATTAATGACACAAGAGTAGTTTCTTTAAAAAAAAAAAAAGGTTTTTGTTATCTTGTTCTCTTAGAACAGAGGGATCTTACTGTGTCCCGGCTCAGTTTTTTTCATGGTTTAGAATGCATGCACTCCTGATTTAAACTTAGAATCATTTTCTTAACAAAACTAATCATGGATGTGAATTAGGGAAATGAACTGAAATGGAACTGCTGTAGAGAAAAGAATTTGTTGCTACAAGCTCATCTGATCTCAGCGAATTATCTTATTAGTGCCTTGTATGAGTCCAGTCAGTTCCTAGTGTCTTAAATAACATGTTTATAGACAATCTTAGAATATTTTGTATTTAATGAAGTATTTCTCTGGATTAGCATAAGTTTAGGTTGTAGCCTGATTTGTTAGAAGTTAAACTTCCATTTAAATAAACTCATTTAAAGAAAAATAATTCAATAACAATTAAAATTGCAGAGCATTTGATTTTTTTTTAAATGAAACACTGTATTCAGGCAGATGCTAGATATAAGTAGTGAGATCTTTTGAAGTTCTTGAATGCAGCAGATCTTGAGAAATATAAAACTTAATGGTAATCATGATGGACTTTTTTTCTTTGTTTTGTAATTAAAAAGCTCATCACAGTGCCCATTCAGAAGGACTCTAGTCATTTGTTTCTGTCTTTGTATAAGAGTCCCTTTTCCTAGTTCTTGGCTTTTATGTCAACATAAACTTTTGATAAGACAAATAGATATTATTTTATTTTCAAAAAGCCACAAATAGTAAACATTCTGGCCTTTTTTGTGAGACAGCTATTATGGCATAATATCTAGCCTGCAATACGTGAAGTTAGAAGCTCTTCATTTTTGTATGTTCCATTATGACGTTCTGCCTGAACCTTTTAGACTTAGTTTACTTTCTTTCAAATGTATCTTATACAATTATTTTCTTTTGAAGTAGAAACTAATACAAAATGTGCATATTTAATAAGTTTACAGTTTAAGTTTACCTTTTACGTGTGGAGGATTTCTTGAATGGAATCCATTTTTAATTTTTTGAACTAGTAATACTGAAGAAAGAATTTGTATGAATATGTGGGCACAAAATAAATGAGGCTGGGTAACAAATTCCGTATGCAGAAAGTGTAGACAGGATTTAGTCTCTAGGTTGTTTCTTATTTACTCAGCGTGCTATTAAGCTCTTTTGGATAAATCCCATTTCTGCAAGTAAACCAGGCAGTATTTTTTTTATTAAGGTGTGTCCAAAATTAGTGTTCTGTTGTGGATCAGGTATCCGCTCTGCAGGTGGATCTCCCACTTAACCCCACTTAGCCGAGCCTTGGTTTGGGTGATGGAACATCCTGAGCTGGATTCCTGTCTGATGAGATCCCACTGGAGGATGTATTCCAGGGGCACACTGTAGCCATAAAACATCCAGTCTGTGGGACCAGGCTGGACATAGAGCAAAGTGGAAGGAAAAAAAAACCAACCCATAGAATCCTCTTTCTCAACCCTCAAAATAAATCAACCAAACCCAGCTCCTTCATGTTTGTAGTGTGAATGTCAAGTTCTCAGCACTGATAAAGCCACATCTGTAACCTTAGTGGGAGGCTTTTCAGTGACTTTGGTGAACTTTGGGTCAGGCTTAAGTCCATCCTAATTAATTGTGGTTGGTAATGTGGAGTGAGCAGTAACAATGTGGAGAACAGCATCTCATAACATCAGCTATGTGAGCTGCTGAATAACCCTTCACCAGCCCATCCTTGAGTGCTTAGCTGGCTGTCTGCATGCTCTGTCACTAATTACTTACTAATTAAACAAATGAAGATAAGTACATCTTCCACATGTTGCTCAGCTGCTGATCCAAAAATTATAGAAGTGGTTCAGCAACACTTGTAAGATTTCTTTTTTTCCCAACAGCAAGTATGCAAGGATTATTTGAAAATTATTATTTACTTTTATTGCTATTATTTATGAATGTTGTTTCAAGAAGGTTTTAGAAGTATTTTGGAAAAGCAAAACAAAACCTATTTGTTTTGTGTATAATATTTATTGACAGGAAATCACAAAATATGGACCCCTAATTTCTATTAATCTCTGATCTGGCAAAGGCTTGTTCCCTGGCTTTGGCTAAATCTGCAAAATAGGGATGATACTTTACCTCCTACAAATGCTGAGTTGGTAAACGAGTATTTTTAAAATGTTTTTATAGACATGATATTGCAGTGTTATGTGAGTGTTAAGATTGGGGGTTCCATTATCTGTTGTAGGCATAGTAGAGATATTTATGAGCTGATTCCTTGACAATTTAAAAATGCAGGAGTCTCACAGTGAAACAAAAAATGCTGATTTTGCAAATATTACAAAATCTGTTTGTTCCAGAGGTTTTGTATCGTCCAGCCAATGAAGAATTTTTAAGCAAACAACGTCTAGTGCTCTAAGCCAGCATTTGCCAATAACAATTTTGGTTTTGTACTTTTTAATGCACTGTTTTGAAACTTTTACCTAATATTGCTTTAATTTGCACTCATTCTTACAATTACTGCTATTGTCGTGGCTCTCAGGAGGTTAATTTGCAGTCAGAAGCCACGTGGCTTTTGTGTGGAACACAGTTAAAGAAACTGAGGGTGCCTCTGGAAAACAAAGATTGTTTTGTGCCATAACCAAAGCTGGTGCATCGTTTTTCTGAAATTGTTTTTGTTTAGGAAAATACATGACACTACACTACAGGCTAATAAACGGATGTGAAAATTTCTCAATTTACACCACTTGACAAGTGCTAAAAGAAAAGCATCTTTAATTTTAATGTGTTATTAGGACCTTTTTAGAGAGATTGTACGAGTTATTAACAAGGTCCTCTGAGACAGGAGACGGGTAATTAACAAGACCTACAGAAAGGGAGTTTAGGTAATTAACAAGATCTTAGGCACTGGACACAGGGAGACAAATAGTCCAATATTTAAAGCTGACAGGTTGTTACTAGTCAGATCGAATTCCAGATCTGGGAAACAGGATTGGCAAGTGTTTGGGAGCTTTCTACTAAACATTATATGTATATAAAATATATACACATAATACACGAATAATATCTGTGTCTGTGTATACACATATATGTATACATGAATGGAGAGAGGCATTAAAAAAACCCTTCTAAAGTAGCATTTCCTTGACCTAACTATTGTTATACTTCAGGGAAAAGAAGATAAAGCTTGTGTCTATGTAGGGATTACCCTTTATCTCAAGTTGTGGCAATAAGTATGTTACATTCTAAGCAACATGGGAGATGGAATAGTGGAGGAGAAAGAAACTTGTGTCTTACTAAGATTCACTGTAACAATTAAGAATAATGCTCATATTTTTAATATTAATCACTGGTGAACTGGAGCATATATTATGAAAATATTACTTAATTTCTTTTTCTGTATTCGCTTACTGCTTCAGCAGTTTTTCAAATTTGCAACTCAAAAAGAAAAAAAACACCAGCCCAATCCTTCAACTCTTTTTCATCTTTCTGCTTGTAATTTCTGATTGTGGTGATTTTCTTCAGCCTCTCTCACCTTCATCACATGTGGCTGTTGGAGCTGCCTCAATGTCACACGTTCCAAACAAATCAGGGACTGCAGTTTTGTTTTTCCCAGTGGAGGCAGTGTTTGAAATAAGCAATGTCTCTGCATTTGGATATGGTCGTTATTAGAGTTGTCAAAAAACGAGTGAGGTGCCATGAAAACAGGAGGTTTTTGATAACAGTGGTATGTTTGGATCGTATTAAATTGTTAGGTCTGAAGAACAGCCAATGCCTGCTACCTTTCAGCAAACATTAACGTTTAGAATGTGTGATGCTCACGTGGTTAAAGAAGCTTTTGTAACATCCTGGTGTTCCTCTGGGTTCCTGCTTGTCCCTTGAGCTGTGACAGTAGAGCATGTGCCTGTCTCGAGTCAGCTGAAGTTCTAAAGTAAAACCTGTTATCCCAAACCACCCTGAGGGTGAGTTATTAGTACAATAACTTCAACATAATCAAAGTCACTGTTAAATGGTTTCCATCTTGCGGAGTTGCTGGCAACAGCTCCATTGGAATGAACCCCAAAAGTTGCCTGATGAGAGCAAAGGATTGTCGTGGCTGTGTATTTCTCTGCCAAATAGGAAATCCAGTGTACAATGCAATTCACTCTTTCTACTTTGCACATGCCTTTTTCAGAAATGTTACTCTGTCGATATTGCTGTGCTTGCTAAAGCAATAAGGTCTGTTAAGACATTTTAGCACATTTATTTCTCAGTTGGTTAAAAAATGACATCAGGTGAACCATGGTATTTTCAGAATTTTGTTTCCTCTGTCAGTGTTAGTATTTCTTATTTTAAGAACAATGTACTTGTGCATTGCTTTTCTTTATTTGAATAATTTTTTTTCAGTTCTCTACAGAAATTTGACTAAACTTTAGTCAACTGTGATCTGCAGTCTAGTCAGAATACTGAGGGACTGTGACAGTGCTTTAATTGTACTCTAGACTGTTAATATTTGTTAATTCAGTGTGGTAGAGCTGTCAGTGGGACATTATTTCAGCAAGAGAAATACATTGCTGGTACGTGAACGTAAAGAGAAATTACAAAACAAGCAGAAGTCATGCAGAGATTCTTAGTCTGTCCTGCCAGGACTGTTATCATCTGATTTAAAAGATCACTGCGTGTGATAAGAGAATAATGAAAACTTTTGCAAAGCTCCTACAAAGCAGTGGCCACAGCATTTGGGATATGACTAAAGTGGGCTGGAGCAATCAGTTCTTTGAGGGATATTGTGAAAATACTTGGTATTAATCTTGACTTTTGCAGGCTCCTCACCAGCAGTCAGTCATTCCTAATTAGTTGACTGGTTTAGGAATACTGTTAGGAACATTCATCCTGCTGGCTGCATGACAAGATTGTTTCAAGCTTTCACTGTCTCTTGGTGCACATTAGGGCATGTGAAATCTTTTTGAGAGGATACATAAGGCATATTATCTTTCCCAAGGGAAAATGCACTGCCTGTTCTATTTTATTTTAAAAAAGAATAATTTGTTCTATTGTTTCTTTATTAATAAATTCAGAAACTATGTAAAAGCAATGCACTTTTTTTCTGTTTCATTATAAGGGCGAAGGATTAGTTCTGCTCTTTTAATTATTCAAAAATGGATCTGTAAGTTTCAGTGTAAAATGTAATTTTAGGATTGTTTGATTTGTTTGTTTGTTTGTTGTTGACTTAGAGATTTCTAATAATAGGATCTTCCAGTGGAGATGCTGGCACAACTTCTAGTCTAACAGTTCTTTAGTGGTCTCTTGAGGAAAGAACTTTTTTGCTATGGCACAGCTCCTAGTAAAAGGAGAAACGTTTATATACTTAAAAATCTAACTAATCAAGAAAAGGCAGTGATAGCCACGAAACCTGATCCTCTTTTTGTGTTCTCCTGGGGTTACCCAAGCTCCAAAAGGCCACAGAACATGACTTGACATCAGAACAATTTATACAGTGAAGTGTCTTAAGTGATGTTCCCCAGAATCTGATTGCAAAATAAATGGTAATATGCTCATTCTATACTTGTTTTAGCTGCCAGAAAAGACAGTCGTTCCTTCTCAGAATATAAACTGAGCTCTGCATTGCCAGGCACAGCAGGCTGACAATATTAAATGGAAGGCTAAGTTTCTGAATTTCATTAACTGTATCTGATTTTATTCATTTCTTTTATTTTTTTTCCCTAATGCAGTAGTAATAACCTAAATGGCATCCTAACATTTCAAGATTTTGATATCTATTGTGAGAATCCAAAGAAAAATGCATAAGCACTGTAGTAAGAATCAGTCCAAAGACCAAGAAGTGGGATAGGAGTGGGAATTTCAACTCTAATGAAAAATGAATATGGCAGAGCTTTGCTAATTACCTGTATGCCGACATTCCATATTAAAGGAAAGAAGCTGAAAGCTCACACTTAGCTCATTGGTGTAATGGATATTTTACAGAATGTTAAGTAACATAAATTTTAATACTTTGAACAGTAATGATTAATGTAAATATCCTCATTTTAATTTCTAACAGTATACACTACTATCGTGTAACTAATGCGAATAGCAAAAGATAAGTAAAAGGCTTTTTCTCCTGAAGAAAATACTCTTTCCATGGAGCATAATTTAGGAGTCTGATTCTCATTCATTATGTTGTCAGACTAAATGGCACTAAAATGTTTAAATCAGTTATAGGAAAGGTTTGATAAAGACTGTTTCAATCTCTAGGCATTCAGAAGCTAAATATTTAAGCAGCCACTAGACCTGATGTTTGAGTTTTTAACTACTATTAAACTTCAACAGACAAACTTAAAAGATGCAGTCATAAACTTGGGCTTGTGACACATCCTGAACTCAACTCCACTGTATTCTTCCTATACAAACTGTAAATTATCAACATGCAATGGAAGTATTTAATTACCATAAAAAAGTGTTATCAAAAAGAAAAAGTTTCATGTAGTTCTAACGAAATGTTTTTAAATAGAGAAAATAACAATAAAGTACTAAATATTATGCTTGCTATGATTGTGAAATAGTAACCCAAAACACTCTACAGAATCAGCACTGCAGTATATCTGTCTCTATTATTAGTTTAACTGTTTTTATTTTTCATCACTTTATTCCCTCAGGAGCAGGGTGATAGAAAAGGATTCTCGTCTCAGATGAGCTAAAATTGAAATCTAAGCTAATAAAACCCCAGAAATTCAAACAAACTTTACTATTCAAGAAAAATGTAAAATGAAAGTTATATCCAAAGCTGTAAAATAATACGGACCCCTAAAATGATGGATATGATTTAATCTGGTAAAAATGTCTGTTCTATAAAGTAACTGTCAAGGACACAAATTAAATTCCCAGATGAGTGGAATGGGGGACAGGATTAATTGTTGTGCTGGATTGGAGAAGTCTGTTCTATCTAGAGAAGGGTAGGGGTGATGTGCAACTTAGGTGGCTCAGTGTCACTTCCATGATCCTGCAGCAGCTGATTTTTAATCTGTGCTGGTAGGATTTACCTCCCTTTTTAGTAGCTCCTGTCTTGAAGGTGATTTGAAATGATGAAAGTTCATTACTTGTAACAGACAAACTGTTAAGAATAGGTATGAAACATCATCTGGAGGCACATAAGGCACATGAAAAGTCTGTTTGTTAGAAAAGAAATGTCTTTTTTACTTGTAAACTTAGCAAATTTAGTTCGGGAATAGTTGACAAATAATAATTATAGAATCCCACAGTGCCAGCTTTTCACAATCACTGTTCACAGTAAGCCTCAGTCAAAAACCCCCTACAAAACAAAAAAAAAAACAACTTTTTTCCCAAGCTGTGAACATGTGAACTTCTTCCTTAGCAGGAGTTCCCTGCCAGTTTATCAAACCCTGGGAAAAAAACCCAGAGACTGGATTATAACTAATGCTATCACTATGAACTGACTGTAACACAGGAGAAAACAATGTTATTTTTTATAATTGTTTAGGTCAATGATTTCAGAATGCTTTTAGGAAGTCAAGAGAATGGCTGCTCAGAGGAAGCCTGTGATGCTTGTACAGTGTGGGCTGCAGTCCTAGAGGCCTGTTTTATATAATTATTGCCAGTAATCAAGCGAGGTGGTAACTTTAGGGGTCTGTTATTGTGATGAAATTTAAACTAAAAAAAAAAAAATGCTCTCGTGAATTTCAATGCACCAAACAGACAACTCCACCAACTGTTTGCATTCATAATTTGACAGGATTTTCTTTTGAGGTGTTACCTGTTCCTCAGATTGTGAAACAGGGGTGCAGTGGTGGGGATCTGCATCTGCTCACACTCACCTTGGGCTGGGAGCACTGGCAGGAAACCTTGCAGGGCTCAGCAAGGCTGACAAGCTCCCACCTTACTTAGCAGACACTTTGATTTAGAAAAATGTTATTATATTCAATCTCAGCACCTGTTTCTTACTCGAGAAGCAGTATATTTTCTACAAATCTCCCTAAAGTATGAGTCTTCATGGCATTTGGATTTTTATTGGACAATATTTTAATAGCTTTTCATTTTTTTTTTGTAAGTGTATTCAAATTTCTTCTTGCAAAATACGCAGATGTTCTCTTCTGTAATTGCAGTTATGATGTCCACAATTTCACAGAAACGATTGCAGATTTTTTACTGCTTAAAAAAACCCCAAACAACTAGTCCATATTGCCAGTGATTTATACTTTTCATTTTGAAACGCAGCTTCTCAGAGTCGGGACTGCTGCTTTCATTTTAAGCTGCCGCTACGAAAAAGAGTCCCAGAACTTATTTCACAGAAAGTAGAAAGTCATTCAAGGCAGTGAAAGATCCTGCTTTTAACCTTTCAGAAAGTCGCCCAGTTGAGCAGTCAGGCCGTATTATTCTATATCTTGTCTAACACGAGGAAACAGTCCCAAAAGAAAGATATCCCAAATTAACGCCACACTTGGTTAAATAGAGACATTCTTGGTTTTCACCGAGCTAATTCGATCCAGTTCAGTTAACTCGTTTTTTTTGTGCTGGGATCACCGAAGGCAGCCGTGAATGGAGCGAGTTCATCATGTGTTTGACACATCAGTGAGAGGCTGAAAGGAGGCTGGGAGGGAGGGACCCTGCCTTTGGCTGCGTGGACAATACTCCATGAAAAAGGCCCCTCATTCACAAGGGGTCTCAGGGAAACGCAGACTGCTGGGGATCGCTGTGGCAAGCAGGTAGGATGGGAATTAGCCAGACTTGATTCCTCAGACACCTCTGGTTTCTGGTTGTGACTGTTCCTCCAATCCAGTCTCTGTCAAATACTCTTAGCCCACAGATTACAGGACTTGTGTGAGCAGAAGTTTGCCTGCTTTGGAAATTAAAAATCATGTACAGACTGGGAAAAAAAAGTTAAAAAAAAGAAATTTTAAAATTGAAAAAAAAATCTTTACAGAAAAATGTCATCATTTTTATTTTATGTATTTTTAGTTCATGAATTTTTATCCTTCTCCTTTTACACCATGAAATATGTGGCTTATAAATTCAGATAACAGGGTGGCAAACAGTCACAAAATACATGTTCCCTAATACAAAAAATCTTTAAAATTTAAAAAAAAAAAGTAGCTTTCAGTCACACATCACCCTCAAAGCCAGTACATGCAGTCTAACAAAAGAGATTCTGTGATGTGAAAGAACATGTCTGCTGTGGTGCTACCAATTAAATAGTATTTGTGAGCCATATCCAGTTTTTCACATTTTCAGAGAATGTTTTCTGTACTTGCTGTAGCACGTACATAAGAACACAGCATTATGATTTTTGAAGATACTTGCTAATAATTACACCAGCCTGAGTGGACAGTTTCTTAAGCCTGACATTTAGACAGTGGCTGTTTTTTTCAGTATCAAATACATTATGAAAGAACTTGGCTTTCTGGATATGCACAATAACCACTAGGTTTATAAAAGAATAGATTATTTCCTCAATTTGAAGTACAAAATAAATGTAGCTGACAGAAGATGGCCTTTTAGCCCTAAGCTGGTGATCTCACTGGAATTTCTGCAGGAACTTTGACCTCTAGGAGCTGCCAGGAGAGCTGGGAATAAGTGTTATTCTGTAGGGTTTGGTTGTTGGTTTTTATCAATCTCATCCCAGGGACGTGTTTCTAGGATATTTCATTTAAAGTAGGGCTCCATGATTAGATGCTCAAGCTAAGTCTAGAGATAAGAGGAGAGATAAGGAAGCCAAATCTATAAGAGCCTTTCTTGCATTTCTGAATTAGTTATTCAAATTTTATGACAATAAGAATATGAAGAATGCAAAGAATTGGAAACAAAGAATATATTAAAATTTCCTTTAATTTCTAATATTTTCTTTTCCTAAATTTAACAAATCAAGAAAATAAACCATATTAAATACTTAGTAGCTGTGTGTCTAATTCAGTACTGTATTCTGGGAGATGTTTTGGTCAAATAAGTGTGCACTGCTAATATTTGTTTGGTATGGTTTTTTCCCCACAGTTTTAATGTGAATCCTTCTGGCATTGAGGATCTCAGGAAAAAAACGGTGAGTTATGAAATGTTATGGAAAGCCATCAGTAAATGCCAACTAATTGGTACTTGTATAACCTTATAAGCTTTTATTCTTTTTTAACCTCTTATATGAAAATGTTGGGTTTTTTCTTTTATTTTATTTTTTTTTTTTTTGACATATCCAGAAAACCTAAATAGAAGAGCACAGGTTTAATGTAAATTTGGAAATAAAGAAGAGTTTTGCACTTAGTGTGGAGATTACCTGTGATATTATGAAGAAAGAAATATTTAGTTCTCTGTAAAGTAAAGAAAAAAGCCCCAAAACCTGAATTTTTGGAAGTGGTTTAGATGACTCTAGAGAAGTCACTGTCAAATGAGAAACTCTGCATTAGGCAGTGGTGTATTAATTGACCAAACAGGAGTTTACCATCACTATAATCAGAGAATTGAGGACAGTCTTCAGAAGGCAGATAAAAAATGAAATTATGACCTGATATATGGTAGGATTAATAATACACATAATAAATGAACAGATAAAAAAAAGCATAGAGATACTAGAAGGTGTTATTCAAAATCCTCTTGTTTCCAAAAGTACTGAGAATGAATTGTGTACTAAGAAAAGACAAAAAATAATGCACAGATTGCCTGAGCAGTGTCTTTGTTTGAAGGAAAATGTGGTCTTACTAGAATTTGTTCTGTGAATAGATGACATCTTTAAAAGTGGGTTTGTTTTCCATCTCTAAAATATATAGAAAACAAGTTTCACAAGCAAATATGACTTTGTACTGTTTGTTTTCTGCTGGTTTATGTAAATGATTTGTAATAACATTTGATGTTATTGTAAATGCCCAAGTTTTTATAATGTAAGTAGCTGGTGGGAGATGTCAGAGTATTTGAAGGCTGCCTTTGATCAGATAGTAAACTGAATTCTACCAGGCAGTTACTTAATCTCTGACAAAAAGAGACATCAAAAAATTGATTTAACTTAGCAGCCATTGTCTGTAAAGTAACCATAATTACAGTTTCTGTGTGCTTGCAAATGTACTACTGCAAATCATGTAATTTATTGCTGGTAAAAGCATCGGTTTAATTCTTTTAAGAAATAAGATGTGAATTGTTTTATTTAAAGGATTTAAAGGTGATAAAAGAAATCCTTGATGATTTTTCTTTTGGAATACCAGCCAGCCTAAATGTCAGTTGTAGGATTATGAGGTGGTGCTAATTTAATGCAAAATACAAATTAGGTGGGGAAGAAACTCTATCTCAACCATAGTTTTGAATGAAACCATTTGAATTTCTTTTTAAATATTCAGGATTGCTTTCTAAGGTGTTTGAAGTAATTTATTATTAGATTCTGTAATAATAGCCCTCACCAAGTTATTATATTCCTCCCTTGTGCATATTATTTAGTAATTATGTTTGTATGTCTTCTCCTCTGATGCCAACACCTGTCTCTGAAAGCAGTGTTTAAATGGGAGCAGTAGCCAGTTGAAAGGGCAGCATGAGCTCTTTAAGGCCTAATTAAGAACTGAAAGGAAGATGAAGTAAGTAGGACAAAAGATGTGAAAGTAGCTTAGATGATATTCCCAGAGCAGAATTCCTCATTAGAACAATGAAGAGATGATCAGGGATTGCCAGGCCTTCAGTTTATCTAACATTGTTTCCTCTGGCTGGCAGTGTGTACCCCAACAGGGTTTTGTGGCTGGGAAAATCATTCTTTGCATGGCTTGTTTAGAATCCTTTTTTTCCCTTAATTATTCATTATGAGATTATTGTTATACATTAAAACTGTGGTATCTATTTTTATAAAGAAATAAGTGTTCCTTATACATTTAAATATCACCTATTGGCTCAAGCTGAGCATACCCAATCTTCCTAATTTTAACAATATTAATTTCTAAGTACTGGCATACTTCAGCTAGAATTTTCTTGCATAATTAATATGATAGGTTATCCCCCCACTAAGATGTGTGGAGCATGTGTATGATAGAACATCTTTAAACCATATATATTACACACAATTTTCCAGTAAATATGATTGCATAATTAAAGTCATCATTGCACCTTAATTCCTGTTCCTTTCCCAAATCAGAAAATTAGACAAACCCTGTATTTCAGGCATGTAAGTGTTAATGATATTTTCTCCAGTGTGTACAAAAATTTAGTTAAGAGAATAAAATTTAATAAAGAGAAAGTTTAGTTCCGTCTTGTAGAAGCGAATGTGCTAAAAATATGACCACAAAGTGAAGTTATTTTCTCTTCTATACTTGTTGAAAATCGATTACTAACCAATTTATAAATTTCATGAGGTTAGCCATTGTAATATAGTGGGAGTTACTGATTGCGTACAATCTCTTTACTTGGTACTTTTAAAATACTGAAAATACATCCATAAATGTGACATTAAATGTTTCAAGTGCAGAGAGAAACCCTTAAAAACATGTATTTTTGAGAGCTACTGTTAGGATATAATTGGTGGAGAGAGGCTGATCTGTCACACTTCAGCCTCTTTGCAGGGCACCATCACTTTTTCAGGTTCCTTTGAAAACTTTGGCCAGCTGCATATTTTAATGGCTTGACATGTGCCTATGTGCAAATATGGAGCTGTATGGAGAGAAGAGAATGGGGCATGGAAAAGGAATGAGGGTGACTATTATGTCATGTGCTTCTTAGCTGTGCAAGCTTTATAATTTTTAATGACATGCTTTGGCTGTAAACAAAAACTATTTCGTGTGCCCTGTTAGAAGTGCAGGATTTTTTATGTTCCTTATCTTCTAAATGTTTTCATTTCTGGATGAGATGAAGCATACTCCTTAACATGTCTAACAGTGCTGATACTTTTATAAACCAACACAAAAGAAGACATTCAAGTTTACAGTCTTTTGGTTCATATGTTGTCCTTTTTAAGATGATTAATTTGTCCATCTCTGCTAATACCTGCACTTACTGAATCATCAGAAATCATTACAGAAGCGATTCTGTTTTCCCTACTGCTTAGTTCTGTTCTTCTCCTGCTTTAAAGAAAACAAGGTATTTTATAAGTACACATTTATTTCTGCCTTAAATACTCTGGTGCAAGTAAGATGCAACCTTTTACCTTCACCTGCAATTTAAAATTGAAACTTTTATTATGTGATTCAGAAGCCAAGGCCTGGAGAACCACTGGTGACTAAAAATATGAATATGAAAGACAGATGAGGGCTGATGTCGTTTAGAGCTGAGTAAATGCTTTGCTGTGGTGTTCTCCAGGGGCAGCGACTCAGAGGAGTTACAGTAGGAATTGAATTCTCAGACTCTTCTCTTGTTATTCTGTAATTAAGGTGGTTGGTTTCCCAAAATGCCAGCTGTTGTGGTCACTGCTCATATGGTCACTAACTCTGACACACTGTCTGTGTGTCCACCTCACTGAGATTTTTTTCTGAGATGACAGAGTGGGAAAAATGTTCATCCATGGGGAGCCCATCTCCAGTTGTATGCTCCAGTGGGGGTGTGGGAGGGAAAAGCACTGCAGCAAACAGAGGTGTTGCTGAAAGAAATTGCTTCTCATGTCAAGAGATGCACATGAGAAACATAAAAAGCAACAACCAATCAATTTTCTGGGAACACTGAACTGCTTAATAAAATCTGGTATTTTTCTACACTTAACCTGCAGGAAGGAAATCCTTTTGATGCCACTGCAGGATACCGAAACCTCACTTATGAGGAGGTTCTGCAGGAGCTGGTGAAACACAAGGAGCAGCTGAAGAAGAAGGACACCCACATCCGTGAGCTGGAGGATTACATTGACAATCTCCTGGTGCGAGTGATGGAGGAAACCCCCAGTATCCTCAGAGTGCCATACGAACCTTCTCGCAAAGCTGGCAAGTTTTCCAAAAGCTGAGATACTCAAGGGTACTTCTGATGAATACATTAGTGGAAGGAGATCACACTTTAATATTTTGACTTCTCTTCATTCCTTTTCTCCTAGAGAAATTCCAGGAAGATGGGGAGGAAAGACAATGCTGTGGGTTTTTCCCTTTTTTTTTTTTTTTTTTTAAATCCAAACACTAGCAGGGGCTGCCAGAAATTGTTTTCTGTTACATTACCTAGGTAACTTTTTCTTTTTGAAAACACATTTAGGTACAGAATACTTAAAATAGAGCTAATAATACATAATAAATATGTCCATGCAGTTTATATAATAGCTTAGTGTTCACCATGTGGCAGTTTCAGCTGGGAAGCCTGTGCTGTTATGAATGTTTTCTTGAATGGTTATTGGTATTAGGCAAATATATTGATTCTTTTTTTACAGCATGCCATCAAGACCACTGTTTTCAATCCAGTGTAGTACTTTGCTAAACCTGAGTGTGGTTTGTTGCAGTGGAATGTAGTTCTGCACATATTAGAGGAAAACAGTGATGCACAATCCTTGCAGAGTAAATGCTGTATTCTATACAGTGTGCTTTTTATATAACAATGTAAAAAACAAAAAACCAACCCTGTGCCATTTCTGTCGTGGCACATGCTGGAACCAGTTATTTTACACTTAAATGCTGAATTTTGTGTATGATGAGTGAACTTTGATAGTAAGCCCATGACAAAAGGTTATTTTAAGGATCTTTTTTTATAAGTTACTGCATGCCTTTTTATGTGTTAAAAGTGCTTTGAACAGTGTTCATAGAGTCAGAGGAACAACTGGAGAACTCAAGTATGGAATAAAGAAATGGATACTTTTGTTCAAGTCAAAGTCTACTGCGATGAAAATGTAGCAGAAATGGAGAGGTTGACTTAAATAGACACGATAAATCAATTTAAGGTTGAGTTTTACATGGTATATGTGTCTTAACTTTTTTATCTCATGACAACAAAGTATATGCCTTTAGAAATAGGCCATGTTGCTTAAACACATGTAGAGTACTTAGGCTTTTCATTAAAAATATCCTTATTCCATGTAAATAGTTCTAAAAGTCAGTTTTCATTGAGGCAAATGAAAGAAGAATGCCGTAAATATCCTCCTGGTCATTTAATATTTGTTTGTAAAATGATGTTTGAAAAAAGTATCTGTTATTCAATGAATTGGAAAAATCTAGTGATGAAGGTATAATGGGAAAATACCGTAGGAGAACCCTCAAAATATTGGCATGAATTCATTTTAATTTTAATTTCTTTAATAAGAGTCTTACCTGGATTTTCTATTGCGGTGAGATAGTAAAATGTTAATTAAAACATGTACAGAGAATATTTTTGATTTGGATTTAAGATAACTGTCTTTCCTCTCTTCCTACACCTGATCTGTTGGGGTTTTTTGTAGCACCATGACATGGCTGCTGCTGAGGTGACCAAAAAAGCTTGAAATTAAATTCCAATTTTTTTATTGTTTTTGTAAAAGATTTTAATATATTTTCATTTTTAAAACTGCAGAAATATCTTGAATACTTATATGTGGAAGGGCTGAGAAAGTTCTGTCTGACTGCTTTTGACATCACTAGTATTGTAGGACAGCACAGAATTATTCTAATTACAAAAAAACCTCTTTGTACAAATGTTCATCGATTTCATTTACTTATTTGTGGCTTTTTCTCCTTTATTCTTTTATTTAGCAATTACCTCCCATCCCCATTTAGCACTGGCCCTAAAATGTATGCAGCCAGAGTTCCCAACCCACCAGTGGGATCCCTTAGTGTGGGTCCCTGTGCCTGGATGGATCCTGAGAGATCCCAGCCTTGCCCTGCTGTAGAGCTCTGCATTTGTGTTTTGCAGTGCAGAAATCCATCCCACACCAGGCAGTCTCTCTTTTGTCAGCCTAAGGATGTATCAAGTTTGGTACCTCAGAAACCACGTGAATGTTCTTTTGACCCACTTAAGGTCTCGATGACTGTAGATTTGTTGTAATATATTCAAAGTGCCAAAGGTTGTGTATTAGTTTATGGTACGCTTGCTGTTGGAAGTTGGGGTTTATGTTCAATTAGATTTTCGTTTTTTAATTACACCAAGATGTATTTCAGTTCCTCAGTATTTCCATAAAAGTTCTTAAACATTTTCAAATGCTTGGACGAAGCCAGCGGTTTTCTCGTGTCGTTGGTGGGGAAATGTTCTGCAATTGTTTTGAATTCCACACTCATTTTCAGCTAACTGGTATGAGACCATCTCTAGTATCCACAGTGCTTAAATCATCCACACCAGTGAGGATTAACAACTGCACTAACCAGAGAATGTGCTCCAATGACTTCTCACATGCAAGCCAACTTATAATTATTAAAATGAAACTCAACTATATTTAGCACCTCTGAAATCACTTCTTTTAGAATGTAAATGTAGAATATCAAACTGCATAATTGACTAAAAGCAGATCATTTGACGTATTTGCATACCAAGAATGATAAGCAGATTAAAGGTAGCGAAAAGATCAATTTTTGTGCATTAGTGAAGAAATTTGGTGAAGCTTTGAATGTGCTATCTAGTCTTTATCTGATCTCTAAGTGAATAAAAGCACCTTTTGTTTCTGACAATTTGTCAGGAAAGAGGGGAAAACAACAAATGCAATTTAGGGAAAGGTAAAGTTACTGAGAGAGGCAGAATGGGACATTAACAACTGTGAAGATATTTTTTATACTTTATGGGTGAAAATACATGCTGCTTTTGGAGCAATTCTTGAAAGATTACATGCACATTATTTTCTGCTTAGAAAGAAAATTTTAGCATTTTCGTGTATTCTGAGATTATTTTTAAAAAGCATCTTCACCCCACATTTGTTGAACCATGCAACTTTCAAACGAAAACATTTCATGCAGAGTAGTTAATGTTGAAAACAAAGAAAGGGGTTTTTTTTCCCATAGGATAAAATCGTAGACTTTCTTGCAGATCATTTTAAACCCATAAAAACTTGCCACTTGTGATCAGTCTTTCTCGCCCTTTAAAATATAGGGATGAAATTTTTGAACATCTCCATACTATTTTGATATTTTCTCTCATAGATTAGCATAAGAGTTCATCCATGCATGTACTATACTTTGAAATTATCCTTTGAAACAGCTCTGCTCATAGCCATGTATTTTGCTTACTTAAAAGGACAAATACGAAGGCCATACTTTAATGTTGTAAGTCAGAAATGTAAACTTTCTGCCATTCAAGAAGGATGTATAATATTTATATATATTACCTCTTGCTGCTGTATTTTACGTTTAGCTTGGTTTTCCACCTCCTAATGAATGTAGCATTCTCCCTAGATTATAACTGCACTTATTGCTGTTGGCTCTGTGTCAAGAACTATTTGTAATTTTCCAGCTGTGGAAATGTTGCCTTGTATTTAGAAAGGTTTCATGACTTGGGGACCTGATGAAAATCATGCTCATTAGGTACTAACCTGCATTTCTTTCTGTACAGGATACCCTTTCTTAGATGCATCTTAAAACAAACAGAACTGCTGTCTTAATGTGTTTACTGCTGCACTGGGGGTTTATTTACACTTCCAGCTTTAAAGAAAGATTGTTGTTCTAGATCAAGTATGCAAAGTGAGCTCATGCTTTTCTGCTCTTTATGTACCACTGCTGTTGTAGATAGGATAGAGGCATTAGCTGGGCTTTTACAATGGTGAATTTAGAGCATGTTGACTAACTTCCCCTTCTTTGAAGTACTTGCTGAAGGATTATAGCACTGCTGTATTCATGATGCTACATTTAAGGGTCTGTCAGCACTTTCAGTAGGAAACCCTATTTTCAGGGATTTATATTAAAAATTTCCATACAGTCACTGGAAGTATTTAATATGCAATAGGTAGCACTTTAATCTATTTATGAAGGGGTTTGAGATTTGTTTCTGTTGAAAAGGTCACGGTCTCCTAAAGCATGGTGGGCATTTGCTTTATCTTTTATAATTTCTACATTGAAGAAGCCACTGTATGTTACAAGTGGTCGAGCCATTCCTATTCATCTTAGAAGCTTCCAGATGTCTTGTATTAAAATGTATTATAAAAAAGCTGAAGATCCAGGTTGTATAGGAAGTTTGTAAAAGATAGGAACATTACTTATAACTTAAGGGTTTTATTTTGTCTTGTGCAATCAATGGTAGTTTGTCTACATTTAATAATGGTACAGATCATAACTATGTGCACTTGTGAGAACTATAAACTTAGAATGCATGAAAAGCTTTATTTTTGTTCCCTTATTGCAACTTCAGATCCTTTAATTTTATTAAAATGTTATCTTAATATTTTAATTTCTGTTCATTAAATAAATATTGCATGTCTAACACTAATAAAGCACCACAATGCAGTACCGCAGTATTTATTGAATTGTGACATTAATCTGTGTTACGCAAAACATGTGACTCCTAAACCCCAGTGGTGTTAAGGCTCTCAGACCACAGAGAGGGGAATTTCCTCAGGGACAGCTCTAAATGAATATCCCAGATGTTTGCAGGGTAGCCATTAAGGGAAATCTCTTCAGTAGTGTCCAAAACTTAGCATTAGTGAAAAAAAATGGTGTATTTTTAAATGTCCTAATCTGTATGGGTTTTTTAGTATGGTATCTGCAATCCCTTTAAATGCACTATTCCTCTGATGCCATGGCTGTGTAAATATTACCAGGTGATCTTTGGCACTGCAGGCCAGAGCAGCATTTAGCGTGAGAACAAACACTGTGCAAATTCTGATATGGAAAATATGACAAATATTTCCCTTAATACTTGACAGAGTAAAAACCCAACCAGAATGACAGAAAACTGGAGCGTCCTCTCCCAGAAGTATTTTTTTCGATGCTCCCACAAGTTTTTCTCCTCTTCCATGGAGCTGCAAAACAGCAAAATCTGTCCCCTGACAGCAGCAGGTTTTCGGGATGGTGAGGAGGTACAGAGAACAGTCCTGGTTTGGGAGAAGAACATTGTGAATCTTCCACCCAGTTTCTTGGAGCTTTGAATTCCACAGGGATGTGATTCCTTCCCTCACAGTTCATTTGCTCTGTGAGCAGGTCCTTTGTCAATACATCTATGGACTTGCAGAGCTTAGAAAGGGTTCTTCTCTTAGAGGTGTCCATGAAATGTGGTCATGGGCAATCACAGCCAGTTTGTGAGCTGCTCATGGACTTCCACACGTGTTGTTGTGCAGATTCCATCAGCTGTGTCTCCCCATGGCTCACAGATTTTGCAACTGTCCTGGTGTGTGAGAGCTGAGGAATGAGGGCAGGAGAGGGAGGCATGTTTCAGAAAGCACCACATTGCCTGTTAAATACCAGTTTCCATCTGTAATTCACATCTGGTGAATAATCTCAGCTCCTGTGCCCATTTGAAAAGGGAGCCACACCATTTCCCTCCCTCAGAGGCATTATGTTTGTTAGCTGATACCATCTGCAATCCTGTTGATGATACGAGAGCCCAACTTGAGTAAACAGCTTCCAGTTTCCCCAGCATGAAGCTGTCTGTGGAGTTTTCATTATTATCTCAACCCTCTAATAAAGGTTTTCAAGGATATTTTAAGTATAGTTTTGCAGTTAAAGAACCATTGAAATTAGATGTAAACTAGAAGGACATTTAGGACAATTCTCTCTCCAGTTGCACTTATTGAAGTTATTTTTTTATGGAACCGCAGAGAGTAAAATTTAATCAAGATTTCATTTCCCTATTTTAATTTGTTTTTATGGGAGTGTTGTGCAAGTTCTGGCTGCGGCTCACTTGGGATACATTGCCCTTTTGTGTAACACTGGGCATGTTTGTAAAGTTATAAATAATGATGATAAAACAACCGCATCTCTTTTTCTGGATTAATGAATTAAAAGTTGGATTATTTTGTTGGATTGTTTTGTAATAATCCCATTTTATAAGAGATAGGAATAAGACTGTCTACTAAAGGAAGATGTTTTTTCTGTGCTACTTATGGAGTAATTATGAGAAGGCTACCACACTGAGTGCAGCCCAACCTGGAAACTGTGTGGCATTGATTGTGTAATGTTTATATAAATATCAGTATATTCAGTGCTGGAAGCCAGTGGCTATTACATGGGGATTATTGCAATGTATTTATAATGTGTTTTTACAGCATTTGGTAATGTAGATCGGTCTTTGATAAGTGGATGATGATTTAGGACAGAAAAGTACCCTCCGTGGCTAAACACTGACATGTTTATACTTTAAAAGTAAGCAGCTTAAAAAGGTTTTAGGGCCATGCAATGTTTAAATGAAGCTGAATACTAAAAAGGGGAGAAACTTTGTGGGATGTATTTTGTTTGTTTCAGCCCAAACAGTGTCTGCTGTGTGAAATGCAGGGAATGAGTAGAAGCAGCACGGAGGAGATTGCACTGCTGAGATCCAAAAAACCCAACAAGAAGAATAAGTTAGTAGGACTAGGAGTCTGATTTTAAGGGATCTATTTGCCAGTATGTGCCTGGTTCTGTTTGTAACAGGAAGAGGTAACACAGAATCCCTTACTAACAAGATTATTGGCAGGGTGAAAGTCCCCCAAAAGTGGGAGTTTAACTGAGGGATGAATTCTCAAAGTTGTAGGTGTGGGGCAGGTGTTGGGCAGAAGCAGCGCTGACACTTCTGCTTTTTCAGCCCTGCTGACACTTGGTATTTAATTCAGGGATTGAACAAACCACATTCCTAGGAAAGTTAGGAAGTGTCTGAGGAAATCTGGGATATGCAGCATGTGGCTGGCCAGGTTTCCTCTGCTGTTACTTGAAGTGAGTGTCTGGCTCAGGGTATTGTGGAGTGGCCAAAATGTGTCATATCACCTCCTCTGAATCATTTATCTGGGGCCTTCCGAGGTGCTGAGTGTCTCCTTCTCCGATAACTTGCTGCTCACATTATGAATTCCTTGAAAATTGACTCCCTGGGACATCTTTACAGGAGACATCAAGAGTCTCCATTTAAATTTAATGAATATTGTGTAATTTGCCAAGGACTTCTACAATGCATTAGGAAAATCTGCCTCTTTGAGACCAGAGCTTTGCCAAAATAATGGCAGCTTAATTGCATCCTTTAAAAGCGACTGCTGACTCTCCAGCTATGAGTATTTTCCATTTCCTAATAAAATGTTTTCCTATTAAAGCAGCTTATTTCATTAACTTATAATTCATAGCTTAAATATGCTTATATTTTGCTAATTGTAGATTACTTAGTTCTTATTTTTAAGGAACACTGAAGCACAATACAAATACAAATACAAAATGAAATAGAAAATGTCCGGTTTTTTTTTTAAAGAAAAGTCTTGCCTTGTGCATAGCAATTGCATTTGGATAAGCATTTTAAATATGCTATTTTTATATGCTTTTTTAAACTAAATAATTAAACTTCATTAACAAGAAACAATTTGAAATGTTCATGCAATTTATAGTTTAATTCCTTTATAGATATGTGCTCCAATATTTTATAGTTATGATTCAAAACTACCACAGTTACATATTTTAAATGGTAAGGATATATTGTGAGACTTCAAATTATTCTTTTTCAAAGTACACAAAGCCAAAGTATCTGATAGACTCTTTTGTAAAAGTGAGCTCTGGGAGAAGTAAGGTTTTCCTAAAAATTTGTGCAAGCCTTTGTGCTGAACTGCAGTGTAGCTCGATTTGGGGATGTAGCTTCAGGCACTCCTCTATCCAACAGGATAATATCAAATTTGCTTTTTTCCTTGATAACTCAAGGACAAGAGAGTGGGAATCTCTTTGCTGCAGATGCTGGGTACTTGTAAGGACCAAGTTACAAAACGTGGATGCTTCGTGAGATGTGGAATTGGCTTTTTGGTGTTTGTACCACTGGCATATGGGTACCAGGCTTGTTTATGTTTCCAGGATCAGATAGAAAACTTCCTATTTTCTGATATTTTCAGATTTAAAAACTTCTATGATTTTTTTTCTTAGTGGCCAGATTATATTTGGCTACAATGCATGTAACATTTCATTTGATTAATGTGACTGCTATTTGAGACCCTCTTGTAATTGGCCTCATAATCCACACAGAGAGTACTGTGAAATAGTGTGAATTTGAAGTTGAGAGACTGATGAAAGGAACATCCATCAAAAGTGGGGAGAAATGAAATACTCCTAATTAAAAGCAAAATAATTTTGTGATCTGAATTAAGATTCAGTTGGTGGATACTGAAGAGCAGTTTTTCTGGTAAGTATTTTTATTATAACTGTCCAGTATAATTGCTTTGGAAAAAAACTCATCTGTTGTGTTTAATGGTGTAAACTTTATTAGCTCTTTATTAACCAAATACTCAATAAGGGTCTTTTGCTTAACCTTTGTTTCATTGGATATGATTTCAGAGGGTTTAAGCAGAATTTTGTTGCTGGAGTCGATCACCACAGTTACATTTGCTGGCAGGCTCATGGTTATTCTTTTATCTGTTTCAGAATTTTCTGTTCAGTTTTAAGTGCTGAACATTTCACCGCCGTCTATTTAGAGCATTATTTAAAACTTGTTCCAGTTCTCTTCATTCTTACACACGCCCATGTGTTAAACTACTCCAGAAACTGGCTTAGCTCTGACCATATTTGGAGGCTGTTCCTCTCTTTGCTCTTGGGCTGGTTTGGACGGGGACTTACGTCTAAAGTAACAAATGAAATATGTGACGAGAGTTGACTGCCAAAACCGGCATCAAAGCAACATTCTGAGGAGCTCATTGGAAAACTACCCTGAACTTTTGGAAGGATGACTCAAAGCCACATTCTGAACAGGGCAAACCACAGTGAAATAAATGGCAAGGTGAGAACAGATTTCTTGAATAAGGTATGTGTCCCCCACTAAGACCAGAAAGTCACTTCAGTCCTAGGGGAAAGGAAGCAAACTAGCAGCTGAATTTCAAATATCAGTCAGGATGATAATAATTTCAAATATCATTGCTCAGGATGTTCTTTGTCTGCAAGCCCACAAACCTTTGCAATTCCTGTCTGGGTTAACTGCACCAGAAGTGTGTTACCCAGAGAGCATTCAGCATGAAAGGTAATTGCTGATCGTGTCATGTGGGACACCACTGACTTGTTTGAAAAGTTGCCAAGTCTGAGGGTGTGTTCTGTTAAATACGCACAGTGTATCTTCCTCAGCTGACTTACAACTGTGAGAACATTCAGCTCTGATTCATTAGTTTTAGGCAGCTCATGTGAATAAAGAGGAGACCTGAATAAAGAGAATTTCCCTGAATCCTTCACAGAAACATGCAGACTTGCAAAAAACAGCTGCTGTAACTGAGTAGAAGGCTGTGCTTTGTGGTTGAGAACATGTTTTTAAAAGTTGGCATTGGAAAAAAGAGAGTTCTGTGAGAAACCTAAGCCTCTCTCACAATCATGGCATCTCTCAAAGTCACAAGACTTCTAGATGTTTAGAAATAGCTGGAGAATACCATTCAGCAACGGTGGTCTGTAGCAATTGGGAGTTGGAAAGAAATGTTAATTTTAGAGGGAGAGGAGGTGTTTAGGTAGTTGTTGTGTTAAAGATTGATCAAATGCTGCTGTATAAGGGAACAGCAGCTCTCTCAATATAAAAGGTGGAGAATGAGCTTGCTGAGTTTTCCAGGGGCAGGAGATGAGAAGCAATAACTGCTTCCTTCCAGGAGGCAATAACTGGCTGGCTGCAGTAAAGCATCACTCTTCAGGAGAGCGATGGATGCTGTGAACACAAACAGTAACAGGATTCTCAGATTTTCCTAGTGCCTGGGAAAAAGTCACACAAATTCTCTTCCAAAGTAAATTGTTTCAAGTACAGGCCCTTGGACAATAGCAGATACAAAAAAAATTAAAAAATTAAATCTTCTGTATTTGATTCTACCTTTGACTTGGAAAGAAAAATTGTGGATTTTAGTCTGACTAAAGGCTAATGGAGTTGTTCAAAGACTGACATATAAGCAAAGAGTAATGCAGTTCTAAAGGGGAGATGTCAGGTTAGCAGAGTTGTTATTATTACAATTAAAATCTTTCAGTGCAATGGTGGTCTTCTGCCAGGAGTGCTTGGGGACTGTCCTTCCCTCAATAAATCCCCACACAAAGCAACTGACATTCTAGCTTGGGAAGAGTTACTGGCATGACACTGGCCAGCTGGAATAACCACTTCCTGCAGTCCCAGGTACAAAGTGATGCTTTCCCTGAAGTATTTTAGAAGGCAATGCTTTCTCATTAGAGCACATTGAGAATTACTGAGGGATAAGATCATCATCATGTTCTAAAATATGCAGGATTTAATATTTTTCTCATTGCCAGCCTAGGACACTCAGTGTCTGAAAACCTTTAAGCAATTTGTAGCCCTTGTAGTTTGCACAGGAGAGGATCTCAGCATGACCCTTGGATTATTGTTATCTGTGCATTAGAATAGCTTGTATTACAGAAACACAGAATGGGTTGGAAGGGACCTCAAAGATCCTCTACTTCCAACCCTCCACTAGACCAACCTGGCCTTGAGCACCTCCAGGGGTGGAGCAGCCACAGCTCTGGGCAACCTGTGCCAGCACCTCACCACCCTCACAGAGAACTATTTCTTCCTAATACCTAATCTGTCAACTCCCTCAACTACTGGATATTAATTATTTAGGCTATTGGAACACAGGTAAAAAATGTGTTTATTTTTATGTGGCCCTGGAGGTTACAGTGCCTGTTGCTTCCTCTGAGAAAAGCTGGCAGCATATCTGCTAAAAAACATGAATCTCTTTTTATCAGACCACTATTCATGAGCAGCAAAACTCAGGAGGCTCAGTTCTGTACAAAAGTTTTTTTCTTTTTTTCTTTTTCTTTCTGTCTGCAGACCCTTACTAAGTATGAAGTTGTGGAATCATTAATAAATGTAATTTTTTTTTTTCAAACTTTGGCATTAGTACACAAATTTGACACTATACCAGGTCAAAAAGAGCTTAAAAGGCTACTAAATCCCAATATTAAGAGTTATTCCCATTTTGCCTGTTTTAATAGCTGTATTAGATCCAGGGAAGTGGACCCTTATGCCACCTGTTTTCAAAGTAGCAATTAGCTTTGCTGACAAAGAGGAAAATTTAGGGCTAATCATAAATCCTGGTCCCTGGGAATGAAATATTTTGACTTGTTTAATATTAAACTTGTGCAAAATACAATGTATTTGTAGCCCAGGATTTTTGTGAGTTGGCAATAGCATCAGTCTGTTGCTTTCTGAGTCTTTTTCCTCTTCTGGCACAGAGCTAAGCAGACAAAGATGTTGATTTGCCACAGCTTCAGTTGTGAATATAAACTTTTCCTTCAGCTATTTGATAACACTTTTACATGTTGGTGCACCTGTACCTGTATTTGGCTGCAAATAAGTACAGAGCATGAACTTTGGCAAGTTGTAAAAATTAGTTGAAGAATAATAATAAATAAAATGACTTTCAGCCCAAGTGTGTTGTGGTTTCATTGCTCATGTAATAGCTCATTGGAATTATTTTCCAGAGACGGTTCTGTGTATTAAAGTATGTATCAGAATAACTGCACTTCTAAATCAAGAGTCAAGTACCTACTTTGTATGCTGTGCTTATCTTAAACAGAGTTTGATTTAAAACATTTATCTTCCCCGGTATCATCTCCCATGTCAAAGCACATTTAAATCCTGCTCAGTTCCTAATATCTCTGGTGTCTAAAATGGGATCTGAGAACAAAAAAGTTTGATGATTGCTCTGTTGTTTGCCCACTTTGTAGTTATTAGCTGCTCTGTCATTGTTTTGAGTATCACTGAAGCTGAGAAGGAGAAGCATCAGCAAAGTAAACTTTTAAAATTTAAAGCCAAGGTCAGACTCCAGGGTTAGCAACACGAGGAGACAGCAATTTAAGATGGGTCCAATTATGCAAAATCATGTGTTGAGTTACAGCCTCGAGTCTCCACTGGGACCTGGGAGGTTGCCTGGGTAAAAATATCAGAGGAATTTCAGGGGGGTTCTCTTTTGTTTCTCCTCTTATCTTGAGAGAGAACAATGCAAACAGCTTTCCTTTTGAGGTGAGTAGCTGCAAAGGAAAGCTCTTATCCCAGGAATGTTTAGTGAGTGCATTTCAGTGAGGGCAGCAAACCCAGCACGAGGCTTGGGAGACATTTGGCACCTTGCTGCATTTTATTGGTTTGCACAGGCAGAACATTTAGACACCTCTGAATCCAGAAATAAATCAGTTGAGGCACATCAAGTCACCCACTAAAGCAGGGCAGATTTTACTGTTTGTGTTCTTGATATTTAAACCAAGCACCATCACAGCTAGGTGTTTCTTTAGAAGATCTTAAAAGAAGATCTTAACTTTCCCTCATTTTTAATTTATCTTTTCCTTCCAGTAATTGGAAAGCACAAGCACACAGTGGTGCCAAGTGGTGACTCCCAGAACGGCTGGGAATGAAAAGATCAGACTTGGTTTACTTGGATGATTTGTGTGGAAGTTGGGATGGTTGTTATTTTGCCAAAAAAGGTCTATTTTACCTCTTTTTTTTTCTGAGTGAAAGAACATCATGTGCTATGCTTTTAAAGAACTTATCCCCAAGCAAAACACTGTAGAGAGATGTTGTAGTCTTCCTACTTCAGAAGACATCAAAATTTACCACCATTGCATTTTCTCCAGTTCTCTGTGAATCTGAGGTGTATGGTTTCATAATTTTGATCATTTGTATGAAAGCATCCTTAATAAGAGAAACAGAGAGATTATGTTCAACAAAAGCAGAAACACAGTTCTAGATATGTTTAAACAAGTTTTTGCATTGATAAACAAAACTACTGAGAATTTTTTTTCAATCATTCAGACACAAGTACTTACTGAAGAATTTATATAGTGCTCAGGGCAAGTTACAGCTGGATCCTCTTAAAAACCTCAGTCTTTTCTAACAAATAACTCAAAACTAGTGTAGCTCTGAAGTTTTTCAGAAAATATATGTAATTAAAAGGGATTTTTGCCATTTGAACAAATAGTAAGTTATTGTAAATATCTTAAGGATGAGATGAAAACCCGATGTGTTGCTTTTGCAGAGCATTTCTCTTTCAAAAAAACCAGGAGCTAAGTTTCAATACTGACAAATTTGCTACAGGAGTTGTTCAAGTGTTTTTGACAGTGATGCTTCCTACCAAGCAGGGCTGAGGCACCTGGAAGGAAAGTCTTATGCATCTGTGTAATCAGCTGAGTGCCTGGGAATTTGCTGTCTAGTTAATTCTGCAAGGGTTCTACTGCACCAAACACTTACCTTTTCTTATGCAAGGAAAGTATATTTGTAAATATTGCTTAAATTCCTTTGAATCATTGGCAAAGGAAGTAAATTCAAACCCTGACTCCTTCTGTCACCCGTTTTGAGATCTTCTCTCATCTTTGGATGTTGTTTAGCCCCTGAGACATCTCCTCTGCCTTCCACAGCTTGCTGGTGGACTCTGGTTTAAGCTGTTCCTACATCAGCAGCTTTTCCTTCCCCTTTCCTTTTCCTTCATGTCAAAAGCTCTTCCCTCTACTCCCTGTGCCTCGTGTGGAGTCAGTCTGGTGAGGCATTTGGGAAAGCTGCCCCTGGGAAGACAAGGACACAGCCCTAAACAGGAGAAAAAGCTGAATTTAAGCATCTCTCTTCTTCATGTCCACTGTAGAAGAGACAATTTGTGCAACAGGGCCATTAGCAAGTCTAACCAAGAGAGATGAATAATTTCTTCATGGCCAAAGCACTCGAGGGAAAAAAATTCCCAGTCAGTTTTAAAAATATCTGGTGACTCATTGGGATGGGATGTCAACCACAGAGTAATTCAGGCTGGAAGGGACCTCAGACTGGATCATCTAGTCCAGCTTCCCATACCCTCAGGCAACATCACCTTTCCAGGAAATCTGTGCTAATTAAATAGTTTCTTCACAGGAACATAACCAGCTCTCATGGATTTTTTTAATCTCAAAATGCAGAATTGCACTGGGTAACTTCTTTTAAGATGTAAGAACAAACAAACCAAACAAACAAACAAAAAAGATCCCTTGCAATCCATTATACTTTTACAATGACCTGTTTATGTTAACAGGACTATGTTTGTCAGGAATGGGAATGGAATTCGGTCATCATCTAGTCAGCTGATAATAATGAACTCAATAATGAACTCAAACTTTGCACAACTTCCCAGAGATGTGTAAAAGTAGGTATTGTCTCTATACTGACGTTAAAAGTGACTACTACTTCCAGAAATCTAAGAGCAAACTTTAATAAAAGCTAATATGGACTCTAAAAACAGGTAATACTGAGTTTTATGTTTTTATTCTGATGAAAAATAGTCAAGCAATATTAGCAGCAAAATTATTACTGTAGCAATATTGACAACAACAAGTTTATAAAAAAATACAATCTTGTATGATTCTCTGTTCTTCAAGGTTCAGGTTAGAAAGGGAAACTTGTAAAAAGGATAAAACTTTATCTAAGTATACTGTCAAATAAAGTTCTCATTAACAATAAGGGACAAGATAGTAAAAGTCACCTAGGGCCTATAAATAGATTTTGTTGTGGAGTACAACATAGAATATCCAATTGATTGATTGACCTACTGATATTAGAGAGAGAGAAATTACAATAATCTGGAATTTGGGAAATAATTTCAAATGTTGCGAGGTTAGCATGTAATTGGTGTTTACCCTGGAGTCAGAGGACACAAAGGGAGCTGGGCTGACAGAACTAAAATCTATTTGAATACAAGTGAATGAGTAAATTCAGGAGGCAAGTTGGACAATCATATTCTGGTATCCCCTAAAGCTCTGGATGTGGTGTAAGATAAGCAATGCATTCCTTGGGCCGGCAAAAATCATAGACATATAAAATTTATATGGGAATATTGTTATTGAACTCGTATGAACCAATCCCCAGTTTTGATGTACAAATGCTCGTTAACAAGGTGCGATTGGCATAGTTAAAGTATGATAGATAATGAGATTAAGGAGGGAAAAATGGAAAATTCTGCAACAGGAACAGAAGCAAAATGGTGAGTTCAGCACACTGGGAACACTGAGGCTCCTCCAGCCCAACCTTCTGGTAAGAATGGAGATGTGCTATTAGAGGCTTGCAATGCACCTGGAAAGACCATGTTGAGCTGATTTAAACCAAAATAATAAGCAAGTAATTTAAATAATATCGATAAGCAAGCAGAACACCTTGAAGGCTGCAGTAATTTGCTTGTATATAGGCCACACTTTATCTCTTATTTATTATTTAGGCTCTTGTATAGATTTGTTTCTATTTGCATTTATTATGGGCTGGATTATGTTTTTATCCTCATTTATGTATAAGTTATAATTCCAGTGGATATAAAATCTAGGAATTAATCTTAATGCTACTGAAATAAATTATCCTTGGTAGGCTAGATATATAAGAAAACAATATAAATTCGTCTAAATTCAATTATAAAACAAAGGGAATATTTTATTTAATTAGAAAATTGAATCAATTTACTTACATTCATCCTTATCTGTCATAATTTTTGAGATCATAAATCTCTCCCTCTTACACTGTATTGTTATACACAGACAGAAAGAAGAAAATAATATCTCTTCCATTTTGCAATTCCTGTTTGATTTTTTTCTCAGCTATGGATGAGCTAATTGCTAATCAGAACTAGTGGAATAAATGGAGGTAAAAGGAAGGCATTTTTATACAATAAAAAAGCATAGTGTTGTCAAAATGTGGATTAGACTTTGACTAACTGACACAGATATTTAGCCAGGACTTCAAATAACTTAGTAGCTTAACTTTTTTCTCAAAGTTTAAATAACACTTGTGTGACTATTTCCTGATTTTATATTTAAAAATATTATGAATTTAGTAAATGTAACTATTTTTGAAAGACTTTTTAAAAATCTAACATTTTAAAATTACTTTTGTTACTCATCCCAATTTATAGTGGGTAAGTGGGAAACAAAAAAAAATAATATTAAATTTAAGAAACCTAATCCAGTT
Source organism: Illadopsis cleaveri (assembly GCA_013399915.1). NCBI lineage: Eukaryota > Metazoa > Chordata > Aves > Passeriformes > Timaliidae > Illadopsis > Illadopsis cleaveri. The sequence goes on along the minus strand of VXBB01016270.1, from coordinate 5,417 downwards.
TTCAGGGCTTTCCTTAATCATTAGAGTCCAACAAAAATTGGCTCCTTCTGAAATGGACTCTATCTAATTGGGGTTTGATGGACGATTTTTTTTTTTCCTAAGGAAGACTTAAAAACACTTAGGGTTAGAGTAATTAAAAAATTGAGGATTTATTTTGATGCTGTAACATATCACAAAGTCTTATGCAAATCAGGGCTCAAACTGCTACTGGTCCCATTCCTTGGAGCTGTTTAAGTCAGGAGGAACTCCTAAGTTTTACATTCTCAGTTTTTGTGGAGCTTATTATCCCAAATGGGTCAACCTGAAAGTCACTGTGCTAAAAGCTTGTTATATTTGGCTGGGATCTGCAATTGTCAGGAGTCAGTCCAAAATTCAGGGAAGTCATGGATTTTCATCAAGTCAGTATAAATTAATACAGACTGGTCTGTCACACTTCAGCCAACAATGACCTTTCTTTACATGTATGAGCATACCCTTTCTGAATTCGATTACCAAGATATCTATTTCTTAAGCCCTGCAAAGTACTTTTCTTGGAAAAATACTTTGCCTGTCAATTTTTTAACCAGTGATTATAAGTAGTCATGGTAAATCCTGCAAACCACACTGAGACTAATCCTGGGAGAAAAAGACCTGTGCCGGTGTCGAGAGCACAAGTACCCATTTTTTCCAAAGAAATGCAATTATAGTTAAGTATTTAAATAATACATGCATATTGAAAAAGGTGCAGTAAGTTTAGGGAGTTTCTTTGCATTACATTTCCTGAGAAACTATTGGGCTCATTTCCACACGAATTTATCATTGCATATAAAATTACTGCAGTTAGGAAAATTGCTGTTTGATGTATAAAGGAGTGAATTGTTCTTCTGAAAGCAAGATATTATAGGGCTTGGCACTTGTTATATTAGGGTTTATGAACTGTGAATGTTCTACAATGTTCTCCTGTACCTCGTGGACTTGAACTGTTGATACATCTCCGAATGAATCTTGTAAACGGTGTTCCCGTGGGGGCACTCCAATTTTGGAACCTTTGTTACAGCAAATGGAATAAAGGGTTTGATAATCAAGGAACATAAATGCACCCTGTAGCACGAAAATTACGCCACTTCTGTTTCTCTAGATTCACTTTAAAAATGTTTAATTGGCACCACACAGTTTGTTTGTGGTTATTGAGTTTTCTTACATTCACTGGCTTATAGGAAAAAGTGCTACAGACTGTTCATTGATGCAAATGAATCTAAGGACAGTAGGAGATGTTGAAGCTGGTATTTTGATTGATTTGGCTAAAATAATGTGTGTGTGTGTGTGTATTAGTATTTTGTGTATAATTACACAGGCACACAAAATAATAATGCAGCTAGATTCTCTTCTCTAATTAAGATGATTCTGTAGTTCCTTTTAAAAATGGAAGTTATAGTGGCCTTTTAAAATTTTAATTTTAGTGAAGGGAAAGGGGAATGTGAGGAGGATAAAAACCACATTAGTGATTAGAAGCCTTGGCCAAGCTGTAAGAAATTCAGGTTCTCTGTCCTGTTCTGCATGACTGTATTGGGGTCCAAACCATCTGCTTCCCAGGAAGAGGCTTTTGCCACTGGCTGTTGTAGTCCTGGGCACAAGGACACTCCACTTTGTAGCTGAAGCTTTTCCAGCACTGCAGAAAGCACACTAAGTACAGAGCTGGCAAAGGCAGGAGACACGGGCTCAGTTCTCTAATGCAGTGATGATATTTGATGCCTTCAAGCTGCAAGAGCTGCTGCTGAATGTTCAGGGTTAAAGGCAATGCCCCCCATGTTTTGGTAGTGTTAGAGCTGGGCACTGAACCTTCAGAGGGTGATGGTTGTTCTGGGCTGAAAACATGGGGGATTTCTTTCTGTGAAAATGTGGGTGCATGTGTGACCTGAGGAGTCAAACTCCTGTGCCTACATTTTATTCTTCTCTTTCTTTTTGCACTTGCATCCTTTGGCAGGTGATGGCTTTGGGGATTTGCCACAAATCATGCAGAAAACTGTAATGAAGAAGGAAAACTGAGTCAAAGCCATCATCTTTCAGGCTGGGGACATAATTAGCAAATCATCCTCTGGCCCTGCTGTTCTGTTCTGGATGGTCCCTATGAAGAGGATCAGGTTTGTTTGTAAGTTATCCTCTCCGTGACATATCTCAGGGATTCTGTAATGGAGAACTTTAAAAGGCTTAATTAGGACCCACTGGTGTGCCCAAGCAGGTGTTTATAAATGGGTATGGTAAGAATCTGCATGTCCAAAGGGCAGAGAAGCCTGTAGGGACACTGTCAGCTGCTTGGAGAGGTTATAGCCATGGGGACTGGGGGAAGTAAAATAAAATTCAAACGTACTCTGCATTCTGAGTCACCTGGCTCAAGAGCCATGCTCTCCCTGTGTGATAGTCTCCAAAAATGTGTCACATCTTTTTCCTTTCCCTGCAAAATTTGTTTGTTCATCCATCAATCCAAACAGACTGTGGGGTTTGAGCTTCCACATCCACTGCTGAGGCAAAAGCACCAATTCAACTCATGTGGATGTTGTAACACAGTTAGTTAAGAAGTATGAAACACTGAGACAGCTGAGAGCCTGTAAATGTCTCTAAGAAATGAGTCTTTAAAACTCATCTCCTCCTGCCAACTGAGAGGGGTGGGGCAAGAAGTGTAACTTCAGCTCTTACTTTCACACTACATTCTGTGGGAAAAATCAGATGTAAATAACAAGGCATCACTAATTCTGTTATTTCTCAGCTTTGGAGCATTTGACTTCATAAACTTATATTAGCATTTATTAATCAAAAATTTGATATAATTTTGCCATAATGCTGTTTCCCCCTGGCACTGGGAGAAGTTATGGACACTATAATGCAGGTTGGTAAGCTCACACCTTTTCAGTCACCCTAGAGTAAGTGACCTTATTGATGAATTAAAGAGTAATAATGCTGTTCATTGGTGTTCCAACAGGCATTGAGGTGTCAGCAAGGTTGGAATCTCATCATATATGACTGGAACAGCCTGTTCTTACAGTTTTAAGAGGCGTGAGCTGGTAAGCATGTATTTGCCTCTGGTGCTTCGTGCTGGAGCAGTCGGGCTCTCCTCAAACCTCTGGGTGCTGCTCCTGGGAAACTCTTCCCTGCAGGGAGCAAAGGTGCAGCACCCAGTCGTGCTCTGCTGCATTCCAGGAGTGCTGCCCCAGCCTGAAATAGGAAGCCCTGACAACCAAGGGTGAGAACTTTGTTTTGTAAACCAAGGAAAAGTGTTAGTTACAGAGCAGTAGGTCTATCCTGGAGCATAAAAAAATAATACACACAGTTCATTGAGAGCAGATTATAAATGTGCATGTTTTAGATCAGCTTCTGTTCTCCACATCAAGAAGTTCAGTGCAAGCCCAAGCAACGCTGACAAAAGCAATATTACTCTGAAGTTTCTCTGACTGAAGGGGCCATAATGTGCCCTCAGTTACCTTTAGCTAAGCATGGGTCTGAATGAAATTCCTAGAGCTGACCCTCCTTGTGTTTGCAAGAAGTTCAGCTGAGCTCTGATTTTAATGTGTCCCACAGCTCCCATCTCACCCTCTACCTGCAATGGCTGCACCTTTTGAGTTTGCAGTTTGCAGTTTGTGCATTTGGAACTTCAGAAGACAAAAAGTTAATATGATACAAATTTAGGGGCACATGCTCACGCTGTGAAGGCAGGTTAATCAGCCTCTTAACATCCTATATTTCCTCTGGCAAGTAATGACATTATGCTTCAATCACATCAACCTTTTTTTAACACTGCCCTCAAGAAAGATCTGGAAAAGATAAACATTTCCTGTAACATTTCCCCCCCCGACTTCCATCAACTATATATGATTTATCTTTTAATGTGTTAAGGCCAGCTCAGTACTCCCTGCCCAAGATAATCTCTCATTGACTCCACTGGGAGATTTTCTCAGGGCAAGAACATTAAACAGAACACTGATTTTATTTTATTTTGTTTTGAACGTGTTTCTGACAATTTTTTAAATTTTGCCTCTCTTTTTTCATTTTAATTTCTGCCTTAGTGATGCAGTAGAGATGATTTATTGGAATATATTTTCAACACTATTGTTTCAGCCACGCTTTAACACCTGCCATGGAAGATAAATATGCCATGCACTAGTATAACATGAAATGTGATTCTTTCTCCTGTGCTTTGCTTCTAACTTTATTTTTAGATAGAGGTCTTTGTGCATAGAGACTGAGTTGAGTAATTTTTGCTTGGCAGCATTGCTGCTATCAATGATTTCTTTTCATGCACATTGGCACTTAAAATATTTTCTTCAAATCCATCTCTTTTTGCTACAAAGGCACTTTGATAGTGACTTAGTTTAAAGAATTGAAAGACTACATAGAGCTTGCCTTAATATTGTGGACTGTGAAAGGTGAAGAGTTATTACACTCTTCTCTTTGTACTGTGGAGGCAGCCCTAAATTTTATCATGCATTTACTAACTTTAAATTCTACTCCTGAAAAAAGACAGTTTTTATGATTACCTTTAATAACAAAAAAAGGAAACATGAAGTTGGCACCACTATTTCAATATTAAAAAGGTTTATAAAATGAGGCCCTGTATTAAGATACTGTAGAGAAATTAGATTTTGATTGGCAATGTTCTTTTATTTTACTCATCATGGTAGCTGTCATAATTAGAGACCTTGTTGGAAAATATTTTTTGGTTACATTTTGTGAATAAGTTTTGATTTGCTTGTTATGCAACATGATGCATTTAAAGTGGTTCTCCTAGTGATTTTGTGGGGCTTTTGAAACTTTTTTCCTCATTATGTGTAGCTACTGACATGTAACCAATTTCAGGATTTAGAGATAGTTTTGTTTAGGGCATGAGTTCTGGAGCACAGTGACCTTGTCCTCTTCAAGTTTTCTCCAGGATGATTAAAATTTGCATCTCCCAACTTACAGCAGCTCAGGTGTGAGCTTTGCCATCCTGTGATATTTAAGATGACGAATGGTGTCATTGGCTTTGTTTTACTCTGGATTAAACAGAGAATCAGAGAAGTGAGTGCTGAAGGTGGCAAAGTGTTGACAAGACGATGTCATTGGTATTTTCCTCAGTTTCCTCTGATATTCCTGAGTGGAAAGAGTTGGGGCAGCAGGATAACACCAAGGCTGGCGAGGGGCTTGGAACACAAACTCTGTGAGGAACAGCTGAGGGAGCTGGGGTTGTTTAGCCTGGTGAAAAGGAGACTCAGAGATGACCTTGTCACTCTCTACAACTCCCTGAAAGGTGGCTGTATCCGGTGAGGGTTGGTCTCTTTCTCCAGGCAGCACTGACAGAACAAGAGGACAGAGTCCCAAGGTGCACCAAGGGAAATAGAGGTTGGATATTAGGAAAAAGTTTTTTACAGAAAGAGTGATAAAGCCCTGGAATGATCTGCCTGGGAAGG
>VXBB01016268.1:19036-30604 GCA_013399915.1 Illadopsis cleaveri | reverse complement strand
AACATGTTTGAGATCACTTTGAGCTTTAGTAAGGAGCTATGTCCCTTGCAGCCCATCCAAATCACCAAATTCTTTCAACACAGCTCTCTCAGGCCGCCCAGGGGCCTAGTGGAGGCACAATCCCTGGCAGGATTTTAAAGGTGTGTAGTTGTGGCACTTGGGGACCTTGGTTAGTAGTCNTTGTGGCACTTGGGGACCTTGGTTAGTAGTCTTGGCAGTGCTGGGTTAAGGGTTGGGCTTGATGATCATAAAGGTCTTTTCCAACCTGAATGATCCTATGGTTCTATGATTCATGCTTTTCCAAGGAAGTAGGTAATTTCTATTGCATTTAAGACCATGGATGTGTTTGGTATTGTGGCCCATCCAAGCATATTGTTCTTCCCAGTGTATTTAATTCAGTTGTATCAATGAGATTTCTGCTTCTCTAAGCACGCAAAGAGATTACTAATTATCATTCTTTTAAAGCATGTAGGAAAATGATATTGTACAAATTAAAGATTTAGAATTAAATAAGAATTACTCAGGATCTGATTTCCACTCTCCCACTCTCACGAGTATTGATTTTCCCTCTTCATTATTTCAGCAGTGGTTTTTTGTTGTTTTTTGGGTTTTTTTCAAACTTAGAAACAGCTCTTGAAAAATCATTGTGGCAAGTCAAATGTTGAAACTGTCCCAGTGTTTCCACCACAAAAGCTGTTTTGCATTTTACATAATAGTTATTTTTTAAGTACACTGAATTAAAAAAGTCATGTGGTAAGAGTAATTCCGTTTTATTACAAACTTAATAGCAATTTTTGTTTGCAAATTATTCTCAATCAAATTGTTGGATATAAAACTGTGAGATGTAAAGCTCAAGAAACTAATATCTAAAAAAAAAAGCCTGTCAAATATATGTATATTTTGGGGAAAGAGTTAACAAGCCATCTAAATATGCTGCCCGGGCAGTGATGGTGGTATAATCTGATATGCTCCAGAAACCCAAGAATATAGATGCGAGAGTGATGTTACATGTGTCTGCCCCCCAGAAAATTTTCATGAGGAACTGACACCTTAGGCATGAAAGTAAGCCAAAGGGGGATACATAAATGACCCAGCCTCTTCAGTTTCAGTAGCGACAGAGCTATTTATTGAACCTTTATGGTCAGAGACAAATATAGCTCATAAATAAGAACTGAAAGACTCGCTAGAATGGTCTTCTTGGAGTAGAAAGTGCTATTAACTGAGCAATCTTTCCATGGGAATTTTGTCAGCTTGTGAGACACCTTCTGTCTCGCGCTGTGTTACTGCCACATCCAGGAGATGAGTAATACAGAGATGCTGTTCTTTACTCAGTGTAGGTTAGTAGCAAATTAGGATGGTACAGGTACTATTCATTAGTGTACAGCACTCTTTCACTTCATAATGTTAATATTATTTAATTTTGCAACATTAATTGTAGTATTAATTGAATTAAATTGCTGTCTGAATGCCTTTTTAGGCTTAGCTCTCTTTTTGTCCACACATACCTTCAAATATGCTCTGCATAGAGGAAAGTGTCCACATCATGCTGGAAAACAGAATCATTATGTATCTTTATCTGATTCAGGGACCCATTTGTGAGAATATGAACCCTGAAGGGGTATTCACTTAGCTCTCATTTTGTCTTTTTTTAGAGCCTAACTGTTTAAATAGGAGAAGTTTTCCTAATGTGGCTGCTTTCACATCTATCTCATCTTTATATGGCTCTTTTTCCTGCAAGCTTTGATTTATACATGTGGAATGTTTTTGATCAGATAGCACCCAGGGGATATGTTGCTGTCTTTATTCAGGACATTGGTTTTGTAAGCTGCAAAGCTGATAAACACTTATATGTGCCTTATTTCCTTTTCTGTATAAAGATTCTATTGAGACATTTAATAATATAGTTGTTGTTATTAATTTTAAATTCAACACCATCATATTTGATGTCTGCATCTTTAAAAAATGCAAAATGATGTCTTGTTGGCAATAATGAATATGAGCCTAACAGAGAAAAAGAAAGGGAACCAGCCTTAAAGTCCCTTTGTTATAAAATTCTTATCTGAAGAAAGGACCCTTGAGAATATTAAAACTTGACTTTTTGTCTGTTAGTCTTATGAAAGATAGGGCTCTTTTTAAAACTAACATTGCTTTGTTGTCTCCACAGTTATGATGCCTTACACAGCAGTTTTTCCTTGAGAATAAATCCTTGAGACAGAAGATAAAACAAATGCCAGGGACTAGTGACTGGCATATACCAACCAGAGGCATATTCACATGAGAAAACTGCTCAACAAATATTTTGTCTATCTGAGATATTTTCCAGCTGAGTTGCCTTGCTGTTCTGTTCCCACCACATTCTCTGCGTTGCACAGTGGAAAAGCAGAGACATTTAACTTCTGCATTGGACTGGGAATGCTGGGAGTGCTTCAGATGCTAAATACCAGGTCAATATTTTTGTTGTTTCAGTTGGCACTGAATAATGGAAACAAACTTAATATCAGTTCTTTTCTCTGCATAAAAGAAGCAAATCTGGGAGGGGTTAGCTATATGATTTAAAAGCTCCTTTATACAATAGCTAAAAATTCTCATGAACTAGGGATATTTATGTATTTAATATAAAATTATGAAAGTCTCACACTACTGACTTCCTTGTCATTAACATATGGATCTAACTTGTCTAACTGTGTAAAAGTACAAATGATAGAATATAAGGAAATGATTCCAAAAAATCTTGGATTCCAAATAAAGAGGAGACTGAAGTATTGTTATGGAGGTCAATTTATTGAAAAACATTTTTTCAATTAGGTGAGCAGGTAATTTTTTAACATAAATTTATAGAAATTGTTCTAATGTAGTTCCAGTGATAAAGGCTGTGTGTCAGTGTGGTGCGAGTCATGCGTTATCAAAACATCAAAAAGGTATTAGATTTATAAGAACACTAAAAAAAATTACTTATTTCAGTAACAAAATTTTACAACTTGTTGAATGGTTCACTCTTCAGAGCAAAAACTAAAACACAAACTAGGAAAAATAAATCCATTGTACCTCATGGAGTTAGATAAGTTAGTAATGCACCAGTCTCAGAAATAAGGAGGGAAAATAACTGATAGTTACAGCTTGTTCCTTAACCTTCACACAGAAAATAAGGCTAAAACTCCTAGTTAATTAGCTACAATTAAACAGTATATGTGAACTTTCAGAACTTAATCATCTAATATGCCTGCAAAGTTATTTGTGGTCAGCTGTGAAGTAACCAAACAACTGTGCAGCATGCATTTACTAAATTTGAATTAGAAAATTGCTTTTAAAAAATGATTATTTGCAAATTAGGAGAAGAGGCTAAATTTTGTTGTATTAATTATTTAACACAAATTTTTCACTCACCTCTGGCTATTAGTAAGATGGGAGATGAGCCAACAGCGCTACATAAGGGAAGAGCATCAGTGATCAGATTCTGTCTTTTTACCTTTAACACACTGCCTATATCCACTTGGATATCCCAGGTAAAAGTGGGGCTGTTCTAGCTCTGACCCTGTTACAAAGGATCATTCCATGGGTTTGGCATGGTCTGGAGCTGTGACTCTGGATAGCGCTGACATGGTGAGCACCACCTCAGCATCCTTTGGAGCAGGATGATGTCCATGGGAGCATGCATAGTCTAAGGAACCCAAAGGTGCATCTGCTGGAGGGAGTCCAAGGGAGGCCAGGAAGGTACTCAGAGGGCTGAAGCACCTTTGCTATGAGGAAAGGCTCAGAGAGTTAGGTTTGTTCAGCCTGGAAAAGACAAAGCTCTGTAGAGATCTTAGAGCAGCTTCCAGTTCCAGGAAAAAAAAAAAAAAAAAGAGGCTGGAAGAGAGGTGAAGAGGGTCTTTTGAGAAAGTCATGGAGTGATTGGGCAAGGGGGAATGTGTTCAAATGGAAAGGGAGTTATTAGGAAGAAATTCTTCACTGTGAGGTTGGTGAGGCCCTGGCATAGATTGCCCAGAGAAGGTGTGGCTGCCCCATCCTTACAAGTGTTCAAGCCCAGGTTGGATGTGGCTCTGAACAACCTGGTCTAGTGGGAAGTGTTCCTGCCCATGGCAGCAGGGTTGGAAGTACATGAGCTTTGAGGTCCCTTCCAACATAATCACCCTTCTGTGATTCTGTAAGTTGTTGGTAATTCTCTGGTACAGTTGATGGTAGACTTCAGTTTTAGGTACTGCCTCTGTTTTGGCCTTCTAAGGACAAAAATTACTTCAAGACAAATTGAAAGGATGGATATTCACCATATTCAAACTGGATGAGGCATGAGGTTTTTTCTATTCTCTGCAGAAAAAGAAAATGTAATACAAAATTCACAGAAACACATGTAACAGTGACTTCTCAGGTCAGGCTGCAGCAGGTAGGTCTCTGATTTAGAGGGCTGTTTTAGAGGTCTGGACTATGATATTCCTACTTATTTGGGAATCTGAAAATAAATGGAGTAAAAGAGACCTATTTTTTTATGTTTTCTTACACCATCATCACAGGAAAAATAAAAACCATAAGAAAAAATTACCTTTTTTTTAACATAGAAATCTAATGAAAGATTTTTCTACAATGGGAGTCCTAAATTTTTTGCTCCTAAATCTCTGGTTTTTTCATTAAAAAATTGCATAATTTATAACAGTGCTGGTCACCAGAGCACCAGTCAAGGTCCCATGAGAAAATTGCTTTATATACAGTGCATCTATCTGATTTTTTTCCTAGATGATTTCCTTTGCTTGAGCTCACTTGGGACTTTACATGAACTTCACTTTTGAAAATAGGTCTTCTCATTTTGGAATAAAAATTAGAGAAACTTGCCCCGAATTACATTTGTACATGTGCAGGCCCATAAATTCACCTGGAAGAGAAGAAAGATAACAGTAAAAGCAATTTTAAAAGTCAAATCCCTTAATTAATAATACCAGAATTTTTCAGCTTAAAAACCAGATTGTAGTGAGGATCATGATTTTTCATCAGTCATCAGTCTAGGGAAAATTCCAAACTTCTGATAGTTAATCTTTTGCTAAAACCTGTCAGTATCACCTTAATTAAATTGAGCTTTCCTTTGGTAAAACTTTTCATGTCAGAATTACAGAGACTTACAATTCTGACATGAAAACTACTTCTTGGTGAGTGTTAATGAGATGCCTCCGTTTGTTTTAATGAGGTACAATGCACAGCTTCATTTATACATGAGAAGAGAAACAGGAAGATTTTTGAGCAGGTTTTTGGTCTGTAATCCAAGAAAAATGTACAGACTCTGCTACTCACCATTAATAAGATGACATGAAGAGTTGGCAGCGTTTTTCTGCCGAATACCCTAATCTCATGTGGCTACATTTGAAAAGTGGAAAATCATTGTTATCTCATATAGATCCTTACAATGCACTGTATGTATCTAGTGAATGAGCATCAAACTGACCCTGTGGGTGTATGCTGCACATCCTGCCAGTCCATTGATTTTGGGGCTACACTGAAAACAAAAGGCTGGCTTTGAGAAAGGGCCATGAACTCACATTTAAGGGTATAATTTTGCACAAGTCAGAATAGAGGAGAGACAAAACTGTCCTCCAGACAATAACCTTCAGTATGGGGAATGCTAATTATAATGTTGGACAGCTAGAGGGTCATGCTCTTTCCACTACACTGTAATTATGTACCAGGAAGCACAGCACACAAGAGGTTAACTTCTTTCGTTTGCTTTTTATTATGCTTAGGAATTTCATACATATGCAAGGCATAATTCCATAAGAATTATATTGTTGGTTATCATTAAAGGCTGCTTGTTATGAAGTGCAATATTCTTACCTTTTAAAATTCAGCAGGATTCTAGACAGGCCTTTCCACTGTTAGGATCTTGGCCAATAAATTACTCAACAGGGTGCACAGAGCAGCTGGAGCAATATAATAGCATCACCCTTGGAAACTGTGGAACAGTATTGGTAACCACAAGAGCAAAAGGGCACTTCTTCACAAGGATGTCTTTCACTGGCGCAGACGGTCAACCAAAGGACAAAACAAAATGTTTCAGGCTAGATATAGATTTCAAATGGGGCAGATATTTGGCAAGCAGGAATTAGACATATAAAACTGACTTTNTCAGATCTCATTGCAATCCAGCCTGTTTGAGGCATTTCAGCTGACTCTGTGTATCAGCTATCACTGGAACTCTCCATACTCTTTTGTAATTAATTCTGTATACTCCATCAGCCTGCTGGGTCATGGGAGGGAAAAAAAAATCATGTAATATTTTTTTGTTGGAGCAAGTCCTGTGAAGGAAGTGAAAGGTGTGATTTTGCTTTGCACCCTTTTTTTTTTTGATGAGCCCCTGTGCACCCTGTAAATTTCCTACAAAAGCAACCAAGATACTTTTGCAGGCAGCAAAACATCCTCTCTTGCATAGACCTGTTCTGGAATAGATTTTCCTACCAGGGGTTCTTGTGTTGTAAATATCCCTCATGTAACATGTGAGAAGAATGTGTTCACCACTATTTAATGGAAACAAAGTCTCACCTGAGGCAAGTGCCCTAAGACAGTTTCTGAACTCTCTTTACTGTAAGTGCATAAGGCAGAGGGATACAAAGGCTCACAGATGGATGCTTTTGGCTTTATAGCCTAATGGACCCCTGACTCTTTGCAGTTGAAATGACAAGAACATGAGGAATGTCATCAGAGTGAGTCCAGGACATTACCTGAATTAGTATTTCTGGATCTTAAAGGCTGTCTGCACCAGGCTTGCTTCAAAATGTATCACCTGTAAATTATCACATATGTACATTTTCAAAGATATCTGACAGTGTCTCAGCTGCCAGTTCAATATCAATGTGTATAATAGCAGAAGCAGTCCTGAATAACCTGCACATACCCTTCATGTGCACCACAGACTCCCTTATAGATAAGTGCCTATGTAATATTTACATCCTTAATATACCTCATTATAGTCAAGGACAACTTTCATGCAGTTAAAAATAAAATTGCTGCTATCAAATAAGAAGTGCAGTCACTCCTTAAAAATTGAGAAGATTATCTCTAAAAAGCCTTTTCAAAAACTCTCTACTGTGTTATTAACACCCTAAGAAAAGATCGCTTGAAAAATGGGATAATTTTCTGAATGTAAAGGACAATATAAAAAGATGTTTATGAAAGTTTTAGACTAAACCAGGTTCTCTATTATTAAGCAACAGCTCATGTTGTGTGCTGGAGACTCTACATGCCTTTATGGCACTTCTACATAATAATTGTCCAATTTTATCAAAGTTGTTAATAATTTACTGATTACAAGCATTGGGATCTGAATAATATTTTCCTTCCTATTAAGTTTCTTTCCCAGAATTTTTTGACAGTTATATTGTCTCATCAATTATGTTATTTCTCATCACAGACCGAACTGAGTACTCACATGAAAGATCAAATCACTGTCATTTTGTCTTGTCACCATTTTTCCATATAGATTGTTAACTCATCATTTTTTATCACATTTTACAGTAGTTGTTGCATTTATAGCATAACTGCTAGTCCAATTCATTATACAGACTAATATTTTGGAGGAGAATTTGAAAAGAAAACCTCTTTATGAAATCACACATATTGATGTGAATCTGCTGCCCATTTCTTGTCTTTTAGTGCTTCCTGATATCTTAAGAGTATTTCCTTACTTTGTAATTCAAATTTTTCTGGTTTTTATTTTTCAGTCATCAAAGAGCTTTGAGAAGCCTTACTGCAGCTGGTGCCAGATTTAAGGATCAGAGACGAAAGGACTATGATCTTACAACTATGAAGTCAGAAATTCACAAAATGGGAAAAAAATTGACTCTATTCTTGATGTTTTGGTTTTTTTATTAGGAGCCCGCATGCATTAACAGAGAATCTCATGAAAATAAGAGGATAATCACTGATAGTCCTTCTAGAATATAAAGACCTTTCTTTCTTTCTTTCTTTCTTTCTTTCTTTCTTTCTTTCTTTCTTTCTTTCTTTCTTTCTTTCTTTCTTTCTTTCTTTCTTTTTCTTTCTTTCTCTTTCTTTTCTTTTCTTTTCTTTTCTTTTCTTTTCTTTTCTTTTCTTTTCTCTTCTTTTCTTTTCTTTTCTTTTCTTTTCTTTTCTTTTCTTTTTCTTTTTCCCTGTATAGGCAGAGAAACTAAGATATTCAGAGTTTATAGGCTTTGGCTGATGGCAAATGTTCATAAAGCAGTGCTATTTCTTTTCGATTTTTTTTCTCCCTAAGCACCTCATTACCCAACATCCCCATGTGACCTTGGTATAAACCCATCAGACTTAGTCCATCTCATGCTGCCACAGCAAAAAATGTATGAAATCTGTGGTTATTACTTGCATCACATGGGCATCTGGAAGTATTAAGATCTTTAAAAACAGCAAGAGGCCATGGGATCTAAATGGATGGGAGAGAAAAAGGAGAGAAAAAACTTTCAATGACAGGAAGCAGAGTCAGTGAGAAATGAAATTAATTCCCAACAGAACACAAGGAATTTTTGGCAAAGTCAAGAATTCAACTTAGATGTCCTCTTTTCAAGTTCATTGTGTTGCTCTTGTCAAAGAAAAGAACAAATAAGCCTAAATCTCTTGATTTTTCATCCCAAGTATCTTATATGTAAAGGTTATCTAGGTTGTATTTCAGATAAGTTGTACACTTAAATTGGCTGGTGTAATAAATTGAGCTATGCTCATGGTGAACATGGAGACTTAAATTCAGGTATAAATAAGATGGGGATTTGGAGGAAAGAAAAACATGAATAATAATAAAAAATATATGTTGAAATTTTTTTGTCATGACTGATGTCTGCCCATTTTTTGTCCAGCACAACAGGACACTGGCTAACACATTTCACAAGAAGTAGTAAAGATGTTTGAGATAATGGTGTAGTTTTACAAAACTCAAGAGCAGCACTGCATATTTTTAATTTGGAAGCATACCAGTAAAGTAAGCTTAGATTAATGAAGCCTCACTTTTAAAAATTAAGATTTATCCAGTTATGAGAATTAAATGGTCACTTGCTCTTAGTCTGCTCCTGCCATGGAAATCAATTGAATTTTGCCCTGTCATATTGAACAAAACAGAAGGGACCCCTGAGACTTCATATTGAAATATGGCAATTACCTTTACAAACTGAATAATTGTATTCATGACTGGCCAGGTAATTAGTTTTGAAAATCAGTTTCAAAACTGTTAAAAAACACAAAAGTCAAAACATCCTGTGCAGCTCATCCCAAACACAGAATTCTAGTTGCAGACACAAGAGATTTTGTGTATGGATCTTAATTGATAAATATTTGATTTAGAATAAAATTTATTTAGCTTTAAAATAAAAAAAACCCTTCCTAGTGATTTAAAGGACCAGTGAAGATTTTAAAAGTATAAAAAATGCTGTAAAAAATGTCATAAAATGATGAGTTACCTGTCCATTTAAACTAAAAAGAAACAAACCAGAAATCAAATCAAGAGTGGTTTGCTCTATGTATCAATATTAAGTTCTGCCTCAGAGGAAAAGTAAAAAACCAACTTAGTGGAAAGAAAAGTTTTTTTTCAGAAACAAATTAATGATAATTAGGAAATTGTTACCACCTCCAATAAATTATGATGATGATCTAGTAGTTCCCCAGCATGAAACATTATTAGAGCATCTCTGCTTGTTCAGTTGGGAGAAGAGAAGGCTCCAGAGAGACTTTGGAATACCTTCAAGTGCCTAAGGGGGCTGCAAGAGAGATGGAGAGGAAATTTTGACAAGAGTGATAAGACAAGGAGAAATAGCTTCAAGATAAAAAAGNGCTTCATGATAAAAAAGGATAGGTTTATGTCAGCTATTAGTGAGAAATTCTTTATTGTGAGTGTGGTGAGGCACTGGTAGAGGTAGCCCAGATAAGTTGTGGATGCCTCATCCTTGGAAGTGTTCAAGGCCAGGTTGGATGGTGCTCTGAGCAGCCTCGTATAGCAGAAGGTGTTCCTGCCCATGACTGGCAGGTTGGAAATGAGATGATCTTTAATGTCCCTTCCAACCCAAACTATTCCATGACATTTGATTAAACAATAGACCTAAATTCCTGCCAAAAGAAGAAAACATGTCTTTCTGAGCCATACAAAGGTACAAAAAAGGTTTTTTGCCTGTAAAGGACTCTCATTCAGAAAGACCTAATTCTTAATATTAACAAGATGTAGCTTGTGCATGTGTGTTTCATTGGCATGTTCCAGTCAAGCTGTCATTTTTCTCAGCAAAATGCTGTTTGGTTCGAATAACACTAAGGAAACAACTTTAAAGATTTTTTTTAAAAAGGTTGAGATTCTTGTTCAGCACCTGTGCACCTTTTCTAATGTCTGTTTCTCAGGAAAGGCCACAGGCTGGCCTGAAACATAATCAAATAAGTCCTCAGAAAAAATTTCAGGGTTGAATTTACAAAGGAGATGCTTATTGCAAAATCCTACCTTTGGTGTGAGGTTGTAAAAGCAGTTAGGCTGGCAGATGCTTGTTGCTTCTGAGCACTCCTGTTGATTCTCTACCATAAGCAGCAAACCATAAGGGCAGTGCTGGGAGGGGTGATGGAAGCAACAGTTCTGCAAGTTATTTTGGTTCCATGTGCCCAAAATGAGAGAGCAGTGTGCTGAACAGGGTCATTTCTGACTATGTGTATGGAGCTGTTGAGCTCCAAGTAATCCTTTCCGTGGAGATTGTGCCAGCCCCAAGTGAGATACTGCAAGATTTTGGTGTGTTGTCCAACCCCATATTCCTGTGATAAGACATATTTTCTGGATCACTTATTGAATAAAAAAGAGATATATCTGTGCTGCTGTGGAATAGGACCTCCTCCCCATCTCAGGTGCAAGTATTGCTGTCATGAACTGCAATGATTCAGGGTAATTGTTGGTCCCTGCAGTGCCAGCCACTGACCAGCATGACAGCGCCACCAGACAGCTCCCTGAAAATATGATTCACCAGCTATATCACCTATGTGGCCCAAAGGTGCTTTGTTTTTGCCCAAGTCTCCCCATGCCACATATCAGGACACCCATAAGATGATAGGAAGATAACATCCATCCCTTAGTCTTAATCCAAAGCTAAAACATGGAGATCTTGTTTTAGTAATTATTATGACTTTCAGAAGCTTCAACACTGTCCTGCTGATCTTTTCTGTGCAAGGCAGTGCTGCCTGCTCCATGCAAAGCTTACAAAAATTACTTACTGTCTTTCTAAGGGTCTGAAAAAACAAAGTCAAGGTTAGGGCCCCCTGCTTTCCTATGCCACACTCGATGCTTCTGAACACAACTACTTCAAACTGAGGAGCAACATATTGGTGTAGCTTCAGGGATCAATTTTGGTGGGGTATTTTATTGTTGCTGGACTACAACCTTTGATAATATGTGAAGACACCATTTCCTGATGGCTGTCCAGTGTCCTTAAAGTTGTGTTTCACGTGTGCTGCTATCTGCATATACAGAATCCAGCATTTTTCTTCACTTCTCCATGGAAAGTGGAGAGACCTGGTATGGCCCTCCAAAATGCAGTCTCTAAAGACATTCTATCGGGGCTGGATTTGTTAGTGGGAAAATAGATGTAC
>VXBB01016268.1:0-11550 GCA_013399915.1 Illadopsis cleaveri | reverse complement strand
TTTTTTTTTTTTAATTTTCTTTGTAAGCAATAAATTGCATTGTTTTAAAACAGGAAGTCTATGTTAAAAAGAGGTATAAAACCATTACATTGTAGCCAACACTCCAGGCTTTTCTAATTAGGTCATTTGGAAAAAAGATTGCCTTTTACTTTCAGTGCGGCTTTTCTTGGGTCACATGTTTCTAATTATCATTTGTATTTTACTTTGCTAAAGCTATTGACAAGCTGTTACTCTGTATGCATGTCTGCATATTTGTGTGTCTGTGTGTCTGTGCATGTCTCTGCCTGAGTGTGTTTTGGTTTGTGTGAGAGAGATAAAGAGGGCAAAAAAGAGAAATGGTACACATGCTATGTAGAGTTGTGTCTGCAGGAGTCCAGCAGCATAAAAGGACATATGTACTAATTTTAAACTGAGAACGGCTGGATCTATGGGATGAAAAAACCCAAATGAGTTTTCCAGCATTTGTGCCCGTTTCAGCCAGCTTCTCTTCAACTTGTCCAAAGACCCTTCATGAATATTTGTGCTCTCTCAGGCTGAACATCATGTAAAACAGACCATGAGCAAACAGTGAGTGGTTCTTTGGCTTCCTCACAAATGCAAGCTAGAAACTGAATGAAGAGATGACTCTATGATGGGGGTCGATACTGAAAGAAAAATGTTTTAAAAAAACCCCAAAAATATTTCTCTCCATATACTTTGAATATAGAAAATCTGCCGTCAGGAGCAGAGAGAGATTATAATTGCTCACTTCATAGCAAGTCTTACACTCAGCCCTAATAATGAGCACAAGCGTAGATCAACCTGATCTTCTTGTAGAACAATAAGAAAATATAATAACAGGCCTTGACCTCTGAGTGCTTTGGTCCTCTCATGTCTGACAGCATAGAGACACAGAGCAGCTCTGTGGTTATGGGCAGTGTGTGGCAAGGGCAGCAAGCCAGGTCCTGAGCACTGAGTCTGAATGGACATGAAACTCCGGGCTGGCATTTCTGGGTGCAAATGGCCATGGGAAAAGACAAATGCTCTGTTTGGAGGAGGTTTGAGAGCCTGGCGGGAGGAGCAGAGTTATGGCCACAGCTTTCTGCTTCAGGCACAAGGGTATCAGTGTGCAGGGGTGGGTATGCTGGCTACTCTATAGGGAGTGTTTGCCCGTTGTCTGGGGCTCCAATAGCGTCACAGCAGCTTCGGGATGAAAAAAAAGAGGAAAAAGGACATTTGGGAGGTTTTGTTGAAGTAGACAATATGTACAATGAATACTTTAAGCACCAATAATGCAATCTCTTTGCACTAGAACTGTACTTCTGATTTCATCAGCTGCTTCTACTTGAAAATAAAAGATGTTGCTGCTTTGGACAACAAACCCATACATGACCTTTGAAATTGGGCCACTAGCTTGTCTGAAAGGGAGTGTTTTCACTCTATTTGCTTCAGCTGGGTGTTCAGTCCTTAATTAGCAGCTGATCTATTATGCTTCCCTGTGTAAACTCTGGTAGGTAGTCATAAATTTATTGGTGCAATGGACTGTTAATAATTTAAAAAACCTTCTGACTTAGTGTAGTGATTCATTGGGCATTCATGGTTATTTAATTTGTACAGTAACTGGAAAATGAAAACAAGATTCTTGAAATCTGACACAGGGTTGTACACATTGCTCCAGGAATGAATTTTATGTTATGATTTCTTATATGAAAAATCTGTTTATAAAGAAGACAGGAAAGGGGAAAGAGCTCTTATCTGTTAGCATTGCTAAATGAAAATAGTGTTATCATTTCATATGAAAGGGAGAGAGCATATATTATTTTAGGAAGGTTCATGAAGCAATTCATAATGAAAGTGCAGTTTTATCAATTTTTATTGAAAATGCATTTCATGGGTTAAAAATAGGCCATGCAGCAAGAGCACAGGAAAGTGACTGTTACAGTGAATGGCCCTGATTCAAAAAAGCACTGAACAGGTGCTGGATGTTAAACTTGATTTTTTGGATGTCAGTTTTGAAACAAGTTACCAATATTGCACAGGCTTCCCAACAGCAATCTGAAGTGTTGCTATGACAGTTTTCCAGGATTCTTTACTTCTTGGCTTTCTGTAGGTGGATTCCAGGAAGAGGCACAAACCAGCATTTATAGAAAAGCGAGTTAGCTAAAAATTTGTGTTAAAATGGAGCTGGCATTTTTTTTTCTTATATGCATGATTATCTCTGTGTACACACACACAGAGGCACAGACACAAGTGTGAATCATTAACTTTCACTTGAATTTGGTGTCTCCTTGTGCAAGACCTACCATCATCACTAGAAAGTAGTGTGGGTCTAGGAAGGCATTTCATTCATGGCATGAACATCTAGCACAGGTGTGCAAATGCTGTGGCACTTACCTTGTGGTCATCATTTACAACCAATTTTACCCTGCTGCATTCACTTTCAGAATTGTGTAACATCTGCAGTCCTTGTGGTTGGCTGTTTGGGTAAACACCTTTATTTCAAAATGCAAAAGAACAGACGAACCTATTTTACTGAAAACGTTTTACTTAATACAGCAGAATGGCAGAACCAAGGTGAAATCCAACTCACTGTATCACAACCACACACACAAAAATTCTTGGTTTGAAAAGCACTTTTCAAAATTGCTTCAAAAGTAAGCCTAGCTATAGATCTCCAGACTGGAGCAATTAGTTCCATTTCACTAAATAAAATAAAATCTTTAGACATATCACACATCATTTGCTTGTTTATCTTTGAGATTAACAGAAAGATTTTGTTGGTGATCAAGTGGTGGGGATCAACCAGTGTTTTGGGGGCTTCTGTTATGGACAAATTAACACACTGCTGGTGTGGTCCACCTATGCTGTGTGTCAGACTGCACAGCTATCATGTGCAATCAGTTCAGTACAAATCTCCACGGGGAAATTTTGGAGGCAACTGAAATTCACGGGGGCCACCTGCATGCTTAGGGGGAATTAGAGGTTCAGACATTTCACTCAGTGTTGTGGTTACTCACATAAGGCTCCATTCAGATCCAAATCGATTCCTGCCAAGCAAACTAAGAGCAAACCATCATTCTGCAACTATAAGAGTACACCCTTGGTGGACTGATGCCTATAAACCCTGACCAGCCTTGACCCCAGGGTCCCTTCCAACCCAAATTATTCTGTGATTATCCAGGTTTGCAGTGGCTTGCACCTTCATGCCTAAGCCAGCTGTGTGTGCCTTGCATGGCTGTGTTTGCCCACGCAGCTCCTGCACTGTCCCCTCCCCACACTGGCTCAGCAGCAGCTTGTTATCACTCCTGTCATCTCAAGATATATATGAGTTTCAGTTAAACAAATGCTTTTACAACATGAAAGCAGTATGAGCAATGCTTCTGGTCTCTGGTTTAATTCTTGGGTCAGAGCCTTTCTGTCAGTGTTACTTATATGATGCATTGCCTTGAGGAAATGTAGTAAGTAATAAGATGTTCCTGAGTTTATAACTGGATTTGCTGAATATCTTCCAAGCCTTTTCTACTCTGTTTCCTACAGGAAAGCAGCAACACATACCCTAGAGAGACCATAAGATTAAAAAAACCTCCAGAAAATCTGGAAAGAAATTGTTAAATTGACCTACATACTAGCAATTTTGCTGACCAGATTATTTAAAAGGCTAAAAGGCTGCAGATGTCAAATCCATATATGTATCAGTAAAAATGATCATGATAATCACAGCTTATAAAATAGAGCTGGAATGCTTCATTGGGTACTGACAGCTTCTAAACCATGTTGTCACTTTCTGAAAACATGTCATAGTGGCATTTATTATTTTTTTTCCTGGATATGGAGAGAAAGAAATAGAGAATTGCACTGTGGAGTGTGAATGAGCAGAAAGCAAATCAAAAAGGTCTCTTTTTGAGCCAATGGTGAGATCATCATTCCCTTTCAGCAAAGCAGGACAATGTATTAAATAAAACTGCTCTTAACCTGTTGGACGCTTGAATCCCTTGGGTTTCTTGTAGTTATTCTATTGAAAAGAAGGCTTAAGAAGTACGGATTTCAACAGCTTTTTAAATGTCTGTGTCTCCAAGTATGGAAAAGTAAAATTTAAAGGTAAAGTGAATTCACTGTTACATTTGTATTACAGTAACTTCCATTAGAAATTGTTTCCTTTTAAAAACTATTTGGCTTTTAATTTTTTTTCTCTGAAGAATTCCTTTTTTCTCCGGTATGGTTTACCCGATAGTTTTAAAGATGCATAATAATCTGTATTTCTTCCATCTGTATTCCATCTGTATTTCATTCCATCTTTACGGGGTAGTTCCTAGAAAGAGAGGAATATTTCACTCAGAAAAAAGGCATATGCTTGTGGGAAAAATATGTCCTTATGTAGTCAGAAGAAGTGATATGTACCTAAGAACAGCATTCAAAATGTGTTTTAAGTGATATTTTAGCAATGACTGGGCCTACTTCTGCATAGCTGTCTTTCATGGAAGTGTCTTAAAATTAGATTCCCAGGCTGGGTCTACAGATATGCAGTACACAAGAAAATCCACCAAACTGACCTCTGAAGTCCATCCAGTGGGGGATTTTCCAGCACAATCAACTTTTCAAGTAACTGTAAAAGCAGATGAAAGTGGTCTATTTAACAATTTCCCATCTATTACATGTAGCCACCAAAATAGTTTTCCATGTATTATGGAGAAATCATGTCTGCTCTGGATTGGACCTCTTTTATTGTTGCATAACAACAATAAACACAATTCATAAGGATTCCTCTTTCTTCTTCTTCTTCTTTGTGTACTTTGTGATTACCACAGCATTGCCCTGCCCTGGGAAGCAAGTGAAGACTAGATACAGAGTTTCCATATATATTGGGATATATATAATACTCCTCATCCAGACAGAGATGGTGGCAGGGAGACTTCAGCTATGTTTGCATCAGAAATAATTAGTCTAGGCCCAATGATAGCAGCAAGGATGAGAATAAAATTACTTACCTGTGATGTGGTCAGGGGTCATGTAAGAGCCAGATGATATCATCTCATATTTTAAGCAATTAAATGAAAAAGAGGATAAAATTTACTTATTAAGTTCATTTCCTAATCATTCTTTTAAGTTTTTAATGAGTGACAAACTTACTCTGGATACAAATTTATGATTTCCCAAAATAACAATTTGATTGGTTTGAGTGATGTCTTGCATCAAGTAATCACAGTTAATTTTGCTTCTGAAGCAATTTGACTTTGCCAGTCTATCACATCTTCCATGTGCACAGCTGTATTTCCATGGTTGTGTCCCTGTTCTTTGTCTAGTGTAGCCCCTAGAGCCCAGAAAGAGTTCATTCTCCAATCTTTCTTCCTGTCCTCCACATGGACTACCTAGCAGACACCTGAATGCCCATTTGGCTATTTTCTTCTCTTTATCTGAGCTTCTTGTAACCAGTGACTTCTAGCCACATTGAAGCCTCAGTTCCTTAGCAGGATGGGAAAGTAGAGATAATTAGATTGAGAACAGCAACAGGGATGACAGTAGGATTATTTTTTACTTCATCACCATCTCTATTAAATACCTAAACAAAGATCAGGACACTGTTGCTAGCCACTTTCTCGATGGCATGGATGATAAAGAAAAGGGAAAGGACCGATGGGCTGCTCCTGGCTGAGTGAGGCTAATCTAACAAAGGGAGTTCATCTACTTTTCTGCACTTCCTTATGTAACCACATCTTTAGCAAAAGAATAGCATCAACATCCATCTTGTCTTGTACCTGGAAGTACTGAAGTCACAGTTTTCCCCTTTGATACTGAACCCAGGCCTGCAAACCACTGTTACATACCTAAATAAATATGGGTCTCTTTGTGCAGAGCAACCTTAAGAGGGGAAGGTGTGTAACGTTTCAGACAAGTTACTAGCATCAAATTCTCCTATGATTCCCTCTCAATCTCCCTGAGTCTGACTCTGTGTGCACACGTGTGGATGAAGGCTGAGATAAGCCGGGAGGCAAAGATGAAAGAGTGACAGCAGTGCTGTTGGAAAGAGGAATGAAGCTATTACAAAGGAAAAGCGAAGTCATAAACTACTCTATAACAATGGCAGAGGGCTGGCTTAGAAATGTGGATGGTGTTGGCTGACTCGCAGCACAAAACCAGGCAACTGCTGGCCAGATGTTTTCAGCTGTGTGCGTGCTACCCCCGCTCTGCGCACAGCCTGTTGCATACCCCACTGCACTGCCTGAAGTGGGCTGTGAGAAGCAGAAGGGAAGGCCAGAGCACAGTTGACATTTTTCCTTTTTACTGTTTGTTTTATATCCTCCCACTCCTCATTTTTCTCATCCTACACTCTGGTGCTGCATACTGATGAGAAAATACTTGGTTCAGACCCAGGCAATTATTTTTGGTTATTAAGGTTGGTGCTGGCTGCCCAACCTACGCTGTCTAACTTGCCAGAGTTGCATAGGACTGCTGGTTTTTCATTGTCAGCATTTAGGGGTATATTTTTAAAAAAATATTCTGAAAACAAAATATGCACACAGAGATACATATGTGCATGTGTCTAGGTACAGACAAATGCACATACAGAGCCTTCCATCCTGTGCATTGAATTAAGTAAAAGAAACTGCCTTTTGCCAGGTTTCACAGAGCTCCTCTCCTTTTGAGGCCACATGAGCAACATTTGTAAAAAGAATGGAAAATAACAAAGGAAGGTATTAGATGATGAAGAGACCATGCTGTTAGAAGAGTGTACAACAGGAGGGGCATGGGGATAAATGGTATTACAGGAGGATATATGTATTTTTCTTCACTTGGAAAATGAATCAGATGAAAATTAATTAGGTTGAAAAAGAACTCTGTGATTAAGTCCAACCTATGATAAATTACCACAGTGTCAACCAGACCACAGCCCTAAGTGCCATGCCCATCTTTTCTTAAACACTTCCATTGGTGATGACTCCATTGCCTCCCTGAGTAGTCCATTCCAATGTCTAATCACCCTTTCTGTGAAGAATTTCTTCCTGATGTCCAGCTTAAACCTCCCCACACCTTCTGTGAGGCCTTCTGTAAATTAATACCAAAAAAAAAAAAAAAGAAATAACCTGGGATGGAATTATCTGAACATGAGCTTTCTCCTAATTGTTTCTAGGTAAATAAATTTCAAGAACTCCAGTCAGTATATGGGGAATTCAACTTCCCTGCTAGACAACATGCTCAACTTCCTTTCCTATGACCAAAAGTAAACCATTTCCCAGGCACAAATCTGCTCAACATCTTTGCATTCCTCAGGTGAGCTCTGACTGAGACGCTCTCCCTACTGCTATCACAACAGGACTCATGCTCCAACTGAGATCCAAGCTGGGTTTTAGGTTAATGCTTGTCACTGTTCTTCTCTGGTGGGGGGAGAGGGGTGAGAAGCAGGTACACTATATTGACAAACATTTTGGCCATGGTGCTTTGGTCTTTCTTCCTCTCCAGATTTTTGCCATAGGGGTTAGGTGGTTATGACCAATGGGACAAGTAGCACAGCAGAGAGAGATGTGACATCTTGTGACACTTTGCAGTTATTCCAGTTACCAATATTCTGGACCTTGGGATGATATCCAGAGAGATGATATCCAGATAATTTCCTTAAAGAAAACTGGGCCAAAAGCTACCAGATGGCTAGGTCCTTTCTTTTTATCAGAGATGATTGCTGCACCCACCCTGGGTTTAGAGGCAGAGCACGCAGTTGTGTTAGGAAGTTAACAAAGCTGGCTGGTAGTGAGTACAAGCAAAAATACGTTCTAACCTCTTGCTTTAACTCATGCTGGGATTTGTTTTAGGTAAGCTGTCTCAGGAAAACCTTGTTGAGAGCTCATTGCTATTGCCAACTGCCTTCTACAGTCAAGGAACAACTGTGTGTTACTTCTAAAATTGCAAACTGCCTTGCAAGCCTGGATGCTGGCAGGAACACTGTCTTTCAGATATCTTGCTTTAGGAAGTCCTGTGGTGGCCAAGATGTTCATGCTGGTGTTTTCTGTGCCCCCCAGATAAGAAGCATGCCAGGGATGCCTGTTTTGGCAGCTGAGCATTAAGATTGTCGTGGTTTAGGCATCTTTCTGGTCTCCTTTCAAAATTTTCTGTGCTACATACGCATGGATCCTACACAGTGGGGTGTGTCAGTCACTTTGTATCACAGTGCATGAAGCAAAAGGCATCTCCATTTGCCCAGGAGCTATAATGTATGACAGCTGTGACAGCAGCTGAGGCTCTGTCCTCCCGGCTGTAGGAAAGGGGCCTGAAAAAAGGTCAGCAGATATATATGGAGATGTGGTTGTGATGCTCATCCCTTCATGTAGCAGATGAGGGTTTTTCTGCCTAACATTTTGAAGTCAGAATTTGGCTCTTTACTCTGAAGAAAGTCTGCTCTGATGGCCAGTGTACCATGAGAGCTGTGGGAAGGGGAGCAGTTAGCCCCTTGGAAATGACCACAACCATCCAGAAAGGCTGGGTCTGAGCTGGGAACACACATGTGGATTATGGGGCCAGTGCAATGGGTTGGATGCTTAGAGGTCTCCAAAGTATCAGACACTGGAGTCAAAGTAATTCTGTATTTTCCCCATTTGTCTCCAACCTCTAAGAGTCTCTGACTGCCCAGAGCACTCCTGAAAACACCCCCATGCCTGTAAACACCAGCAAACCAAGTACACTAAGTCTATGCATGGCTATTTTTGGTAAGCTAAAGGAAAAATAGCAACTTGCACTGGGAAAGCCTAGGAGTCTGCCAAGGCCATGAGGTAAAGCTTTCCAAGTGAATGCTATGGCTGAATCAGTAAAAGCATGCCTGAGTCAGGATCTGCTGCAAGACCTTGCCTTCTGAAATTCAATCCCTCTTCTATACAGAGAGGTAATATTTCATGCCATTTAACCCTTGGTTCCCAGCAGAGGAGTGAGCATTAGAGCTGCATAATTCAAAAACTTCATTTAATTTAGGAGGAAATGCTTTGTGTATTATTCAACATTTGCCTGCTAACAATGAAGCCAGAATCCACTAACAAAGCCAGAAATTCCCAAAGGAGAATTAATGAAAACCACTGTTGTTTTGCTAGTCTTTTTATTTTTAAATCACGTCAGTGTATTCTTGCACTACATTCATAATCAAATAGATGATGGCTCAGAAAATGCAACAACTTTGAAAAACAGATTTCCATATTTTCCCTTCAAGTTTTATTATGTATCTATCCCCATCCAACTAGGCTTGTGGTTGATTTTCTTCTGTAAGTTGTAGTTGGGGTTGTTCACAGGGCTACCCCTAAAAAAGAAGGGATTCAGCAGCAAAGAATATTTCCACATTGCTGGAACAGAAATTATTTCCCTGGCCTTCTCCCTAGTATCTCTGCAATAAAGGTGATATCAGGAACATACCTGATTATTGAACTTTTATGCAAAATATAAAATCTCTTTCCTTAGTGAAAGTGATTTGCAGATTCCTAGTACCTTCTCCCTGGGAGAAGGTTTATCAATGAAGGAATGGTTAGTATTAATAAACTATCTGAATTACACAGCTGGTCTTTGTGTAAGGAACATAAAACTCTCTCAGCGGACATCACAATACTGAGAAAAAATGCATAAGAATATAATCTCTGCAAATAAAGAGAGATTTGAGACTCATGCTAAAAAACCTCAGCTTGCAAATTTTATGTATCTGGACAACTCATCTGACCACATGCAACGTGCTTAACTCACCACATAACTGTCAACAAAACAGTTATTGTTTGTAACAGTGATCTAGACAGGCTTCTTGATCCAGTCCTGGGTGCTGATGACCTAGGAGCTAATTCATAAAGTATTAAAAAAAGGTGAAATGCAAATATTAATAGTTGCAGAGAATTGGGAAGCCGATCAAAGCCTTTTCAGTCCTGAAGCAGAAAACTCATATCTATGCTGTCCACACCAACTTCTGAGATGTTGTAGAAATGCACTTGCCTCAAAACTTCTATGCAGTCTTGTGACTCCTTCATTGCATGTCAGAATGAAACTGTCCTTCATGCCCAAATAGAGACATGGATGTTAGCAGGTATGAAAAAGTTTTTCAGTCTTTGTTTGGGGAACGGTACTTTTACAGCAAGCTGATTAAAAATTGCAGGTTCCATTGACTTACCTCTCCAAATTGCTGCTGCCATTTCAGAACAGCAGTAATTATTTTGTCAGTTATATATGTGAGATGTTCTAGGCTAATTGAAAAATCTTTGGAACTCAAAGTTCTTTCAGATGTTTCATGCCAGCTATCTGGGAGACCTCAGTGCTTCAAGTGCTGGTTCTAATTTGGAAGAACCTAGTTAGTAACAATAATTGAAAATACCACAAAACATGAAGCTACTTTAGGTGCAATGGCCTTTGGTGCTTCCAAAACTGTTGCCTGAAGTCCCTGTGTTCCTGTCCTTTCTGCATCCCTGCTTGCTATAGAGGTAGATGGGACAGGGATGCAGTGCCTGCTCCCCCTCCATCTTCTCCTGCAATTTTCACTTAACATTGACTGTCTCAGGGTGCGTTAGCCAGGGAAGCAGTGTGGGTGTTGGTTTGCATTAGAGATGCAAAGTGAAATAGAGTTGTATTATAATGAATTACTGCCTCCCATGACAACTGTTTATTCCCTTCAATGGTCTTTCTGACGCTTCTCTTGCAGAGGCCACTTAATTCTTTGGACATTTTAACCAACTTTTACTTTCCTCAGCCACTGGAGAGCTCTCCTGTTGCTGCTTACCCTCCTGACTTTTTTTGTATTTGAGGCTACACTTTTGACCCAAGCAGTTCATTGTTTGTTGCTCCTCCAAGAATCTGCCTTATGGCTTTTCACTGGGGGAATGGCACTGACACATATTTCTTTCCAGCAGCATCCTGTTCAATTAGTGCTCTATGACAGGTTGCAGTCCCTACTCAGCAGCAGCTGGAGAGTTGAAACATAAGCCTGTTTTTTTGCTTGGTAGCCCTACAGAGGCTTCTCCAACAATCTCTGAACCTCTGGTGAACAACTGAATCTCATTCCCTGTTCATTTGCATTTTATGTGTAGCATCTCACTTTGCATTCATCTATATTTATGATACATCACAGTGTACAGGCAACTCCTTTCAGAGCAATTTTCTAGATGTCATTAGCCTCACTGGCAACTTGCTAAATGAACAGCAAAAGGCTTTAGGAGGATTCAAATAACAATTAGATAATTATGTCTACAAGAATAACATGACATTTTGTAGCTACACAAGGGAAGAGAAAGTGGTGCTGGTGATATTAGCAGCAACATGTTTTAGATGAATACCCAGAAGTTTCAGAGATTCTCTAAACCAGCTGAAGTTCCATGAGGCCTCACAGACCCTTTATCTGTCCACAGGGTCTCACAATAGATTTTCTATTCCTTTCTCTCAATGTTTTTTACTTTTCCAACAGTTCAAGGCCCTCCAGGACATCTGCTATCACTCTATCCTGAAGCTGCTGTCCTTTCCCAACTAAACCCTCTGGTACTCTTCACTGCAGTTTTGGGAGATGTCAGAGGAGTGGTTAGAAGGAAGGATACCCTGCCCTCTGCCAAAACTCAAAGTGATCTCAAACATGTT
>VXBB01016258.1:0-15397 GCA_013399915.1 Illadopsis cleaveri | reverse complement strand
CTTCTGGGCAGGGCTGCTCTCAAATCTATTAATCCCTCAGTCAGGAGTTACCCTAACGATCTTGTTAAACCCCATGAGATTTCCATGGGCACACTTGTCAAGCTAGTTTTTTGCTTATAATAAGTAAACATTCTTGTAAAAATTATTTGTTTTAAAATGTTCATTTGAGCAGTATGGCATACCATTGTGGGCAGGAATTTACAACTGCGTTTAAAAAATATTACTACAAGATTATTTTGTTTTATGTCCTTTTCTGCAGAGGCTCAGTACACTGATGAATCACTGATGAAACATGTTGAACATATATATGGCTATTTGAGAAAAGAAGACTGAAATGGTATATTACCTTGTGTAGGAAAAAAGAAATCCTCACTGTGATTTCAATATCACCTTAGCTAAAAAATTTTCCTTGTGTACAAAAATGGTAAATTTCTTCACGCAAACCCATGGAATGAAACAACCATTCCTTCCCCAATTTCAGTCTTAAATCACTATATAACAGAATGTTCTTTTAAAAATATTGCCACATTGTGAATAAATAATAAATAAATAATAAATAAATAATACTTACAAAGTAAGAGGAAATATAAGAAAAGTGTATTAGAGGATTAGCTAATAAGAGATTTGATTTAGATAGACCATGTTGGTGTTGATTATAAGTTGAGCATGTTGTGTACTTCAAAATGAAAAAAAGTGTATTAAGTGTTGCTTTTGTATTCTGTTTGTAAATGGTGAAATCTGTAAATAAATTGAAATTTTCTTGTGTATGTTTGTTATTCATAATTACATGTCAAATAATGCCTGAATAATTATTGAGCCTGAACTGATTCATAAATGGCTTTATGCTGGTGCTCAATATTTGACACAGGCTGTGACTCAATGTTTTGAACCGCTGCCTTGCTCAGAATGAGCCTGACAGCTCTAGAGCCCTGTCACTGCAGAGGTCAGGAAGATTGCTGCAGCTGAAGAAGAGATCAAACATTTTAAAAAAAACCCCTCTTTTCATCTCTGCCACAAATACTCATAAACAGCAAGGACACCACATTTTTAATAAAAAAAAAGATTAATATTCTTGGCATCTGAGCTCCTTTCTACATTTCGGCTTTTAAAATCCTAGATACCTCCTCTGCTTCCCTTCAGTGATTGTATTCCTGTTATCTATTTTATGTCATTTAGCTTACCTCTTAATACATTAATTTACTTCATTAAACCTGTTTCTGCTTTGTCAAGTTTCTTGAGACATGACTAACTACTAACCTGTATAGGGATATGTGGAGGCCCATGCCTCCGAAGAGGATTTGGAAAGGGCCGTGCGCCCAGCACTCCCTTGGAGAACCACCGATGATTGAGATAGGTAGCCACTTTCCATTAGTACAATTAAAGTGCTCTTCTTTGCATATTAATTACTTAGTTTCTCATTGGTCAAAGTGTTGTACCCTAGTTCTGTCCCCCGATTGGTTGGTTTTGGATCCTTCCCCTGGTCCAAGTTTCAATTCCCTAATTTGCATATTAATGTCCTACCTGATTGGTCCTTTTTCTCAACCTCTGCTCCCATTGGCTGTTGATAAAACCCCGCCCCCTTTTCGATGTGTATATAACCCCAGTGGTCGAGACCCTTGGGGTCTTCGAGTCGCCGGCAGAGCAAGAATAAAGATGGACCTCAGAGATCACTCCTGGCTCCTGCATTTTCCTTCCGCGACGCCTGAAGATTGCCCCCACCTGGAAGAGCTGCTTCAGCAGCTAATCCTGGCCAGAGCCGACGGGCTCTGTTTTCACAACTGAGCTTGAGATCACCCTGCCGAGGTGCCCTGCGCCACCTGGCCTGAGGCTGCCTTGTTAAAGGCACTCGCTAGGGAAGGTCGCTGCCCTCGAGAAGACCTAGCCGGAGGCCAAGGCGGGCGGCGATAGGGATAGAGATGTACCTATTCTGAGGATCCACTATAATGGATAACAATATTAAGATGGTAACATAGAGCACAACACAATTTTAAAAAAAGTTTACTCAAATGAATATTGATTAATAAACAAGATAACAACCTATAAAGGTGAGTTTCTGACATTTAGAAGGTAGGAAATGAGATATATAATAATATGAAGAAGACTAGACCTCTCGCTTTGCAATATAAAGGTAATTCAATAAAATTTTCTAAAAAAATACTACACTTTTTTTTTTTAATAAAATTTCACCTATTTGGACTAAAATCAAAACTCTCAATGGAAGTCCAAATACAGAAAATTTTAATTGTCTATTTCTAGTAAACAGGTTCTTTGTTGGAATATTTGTGCTCTGTTGGACAATTATCAGTAATTGACAGTAATTCAGTAATTCAGAAATATTCAAACGGTGGATCAAACAATTACAGGATGGTTTCTTTAAGGCTCTTAGGCCTTGTCTAAGACTTTTGGAGTAGTCTTATTGTTTTCCATCATTACATACACATACGGACTTCAAGGTTTAAAAATAGCAGTTTTAAGCCAAATAACATCACATTAAGGACTTATTGGGGAAATAAATGTAAACATAAGAGGCTGTAATTCATCTAGAAAATAAATAAAAAAAATCAATAAATTTCTCACATCCATTTATGGTGTTTATTGAAAACACAAGAAGTGATAAAGACTGTCATATTTTAACAAGAAATATAATTAAACAATTTAATCTTTAAAGCTCCTTTTTTTCCACAGGTGGGGTAGGGGATGGCAGGAGTTGCTTGTTTTTTGATTTGGCTTTGGTTTCGGCTTTTTTGTCCTTCTTTCCCTCACCCCGCAATCCCCCTCCAGATCTGGCAGATATTCAGGAAAGAGAAGATTGTTTAGATTGTTTAAACACTTTTAGAGATTGTAGATTACTCCTTGAATTTCACTTGGAGAGCCTGCTTGTTATGTAGAGCCATTAAGGTGTTCCCCATCCATCTGCTGATAGGGAAAAAAATGTTGTTCATTAGGACTTTGATTAATTTATCTCAAGTGTCTAGAGCCACAATGCTCTTAAGGCATGGGCAAGTGGGACATCATTCCCTCCCATTCCCGAGCACAGCTGCATCAGTCCTGGGGACAGTGTAGCTCTTCATTAGCACCTTGTGCAAGAGCCATAGATCTTTTGGCCACATAACCTATTTAGATCTCCTTACAAGGGCAATAAGAAAGTAATCAATGTGAATATGTGTTTTCTACATGGAAGCTTCCTGGGTGACTCATAATGCCTTTAAAAGACAGCACAAGTGGTCAAGGAGTCAAAGTACCTTATATTATTGAAAATTTTAATGTGCTCATCAATAAGTAGGACTGAAAGATGGCTCTCAGCTCACTCAACTCTCACCACAAGAGGAATTATCACAAGTGTACTAGTCAGAATTGAAGACTTACTCATTTCTTCTTGGCTGAAATTCAACTTATAAATGAAGAGTTGTTCCAGTCAGTTACCCTTTCAGAATGTAAAAGCGAACTCAAATTGTTCATCTCATAGTTTTTAAAAAAATGGTAGAATAACTATTTAACTTCACTAGACAAAATTTCTGTGGAGATTCCCCCAGGGAATTTTTCTTTCTGGATGTGGTGTTAGACCTCACTTTTGAATTTATGCCAAAAGAGAAATAGTGACAGGAAAGAATGTCAGAGACCTTCATAGGAACTGTAGAGCACGGACCTCCAAAAAATGTGTAACTGCAGTGAGAAATCTGCCTGACAAAATTTCTGCCTATTTTCATTGAGATCTGTCTATAGAACATGGTCAAAAAGACTGTATTCTATGAGAATACAGAAATTTCCTTTTTTCAGACATTGTGGAAAACTGATTTGGCAACATTGCAAGTTCTTTTCAACAGATTGAAAAAAAAAAAAAGAGGTAAAAAATGAGTCACTTCCTTGTTTAGTGTTCCAAGCTACTAATAAAGAATGTTACAGATTGTCTCATCTTGAAAAGAATTTGCTCCACTTTTCTGAACACACTTCATTTTGTCAGTAGTATACTAATCTTCCAAAATTTTAATTATCCAAGTCACATGCTAAAATATAATGTTACTTTTGCAGCTACATAATTCAAATATGTTTGAAAATACTATAGAACACTACAAAATATAATCCTGATCAAATCAAGTGAAAGGAAATCTTGTCAGTTGGGGTTTTCTCGTCATAGGATTTTCTTGCCCTGTTACACTGGACAATAGTAGGAATCAGTTCACAATAATTGAATTTCTGTCTTTGTGCTGACTTAAACCTTGAAAATGTATGAACCAAATCTGTAATTGGAAAAGTCTAATTAATTAATTTTTTGAGATATAAAGGCAATTTACCACAGTATATTGAAGATCTTGAACACAGCATGGAGAATACAAAGATTTCAACACTTTATTCTACCTTATGAGTTTACAAATATAACCTATGACATTCTCAGACTGAGAATTATTCCAATTAATTTACTCAATATTAAGGAATCTCACAGCTCATGAAATAAATCAATGAGTTTAGTGAAACCAGAATTGCATCTAAATGATGGGGTAAATACCCTCAAAATTTTCAAGTAAAAAGTATTTTAAAAATTAAACTACTATTATAATTTTACTGCTATAAACAAAAGGTATTTGTATAATCTAAATTTTGAGTATATGCAATTAAAATATCCACATTTACAGCACTGAAACAAAGTGAAAGGAATCCTGAAATATTTTACAATGAGAGTGGTGAAACATTGTACTAGGCTCACTGGAGAGGTGACAGATGTCCCATCCCAAGAAATTTTTAAAGTCAGGTTGGACAGGACTTGTAACGACATGATCTAGTTGAATGTCCCTGTGAATTGTAGAGGGGGTTGAAACCAGATGACAATTAAAAGTTCTGTCCAACACAATCTGTTCTGTGATCTTGTGATTAAAAATCTACAGAAAAACGTTTTCTGAGCCAAAAAAAGGAGAATGGGAACTCCCATGTTACTGGCATCTATTTATACACAACAACCTCTAATAGAGTCCTAAATGGATTTCAATTTGCTTTAAAGAATTCTTGGGTCTATTGGATGGTCTTTTTTGCCTAATCTTTCCTTTTCTCTTCAACCTGTATGTGGTCAAAGTACATATAAAAAATATCTAGGTAAAGATAATTAGGATGGGGCTGACATAACATTTGTGAAGACACTGAAGGCATAAAATTCAGGAGTGTCTTTAACCAGGTTAAAAAATTACAAAAGGCTTTCAAATCCATGTTTCTCTCTACAAAATAGGACATAATTGACACCACTTACGCCAGTGCTGCATTTCCTGCTGGGTCTTCCAGAAAGAATCTGAAGTAACCACAGAACCCACAGTCTTTTAAGTCTGAACTCCAAGTGAAAAAAAATACATGCGAAACAAAAGGACAGTGTTTCAAAAGATATATGGATGGCACTGACATTTATTGTTGGGGCTGTTTGGAGGAACAGCAGGTAAATTTGGCTATGTAGGTTCCAGCAGTACCCAGCCAGGAAGCTCAATCTCACATGCCAGCACTGTGATGTCTTTTGGACAAACTGTCTTTTTGGGGCAAAAATCCTTTCTTCCTCATTTTAGCTAAATTCCATGCTTACCAGAGTTTCTGGATTTAAACTATAAACCAAAAGGCATCTGGAGAATTTCAATCTGAAATGATGGAAGGTAAAAAGAAAGCACAGTTATAAGATATTGACTATGATTTGCAAATCTTAGTGATTTTGTCCTTAAATTTCTGTAACACACCACAGTCCAAGCAAGAGTGGATTGAAAAAGATAATCAGTCTCTTTTCATTTCCATTGGATTCCTTCTCTACTCTTTCAGGCTGCTGGTAGTTTATGTTTTATCTGTAAAAACTGAAGTAGAACAAATAGTACCTAACAATTCTAACAAAATGAATGCATACACTTGCATGTTTTAAGTGTCCTCCAGCAATCATAAACTGTATTTAAAGATTAGTAGCCTATTGAAATATCAAAAATTAGTATGAAACAATGAAAATGTTCAGACATAACAGTATATCTGAGAATATCCTTCTTCAGTTTGTGCTGACTGCAAAAGTTATCTTATTTTTTTGCCTATGTTTTTGGTGACATAATTTTATTGCATCTTTTAATCGTCATAAAAATATTATCTATTATAACAGATATTTTTAGCTGTTTTCACTATTTGACAGTTTTGACAGACATTATTGATTTGGTCGGCAACTGTGGCTAACCAGAAGGGGACAATGTGACAGTTTTATGTAACAAAAGGCACAGTGTCATGTCAACTGAACTAAATGTTGTACAAAGTGACAGCAGGACAAAAATGCCTTTCAGACTTAATTTTCTGCTTCATTTTTTCTACCATCAATACATAAGGCAGTGCAGTAGGTGACACAAATTAGCAGGATAGAGCAAAGGTCTATCCCTGTTTCTGTTGCTATACTTGACTTCCTTCCACTAAGCTAATCTCCAATTATTTTAAGCGTGAATGAAAAAGAAGAGCAGCTTATAGTAATCAATCTACCTGTTTAGGAGAAAATACATCCCTTATCAGGATTCTTTACATCTTTCTCCTAGGTGGCTTTTTGGAAAAAGATGAAAGAAAAAAGTCCCCCATCTGCTAGGTCATGCCTACAAGACACATTCTGTCAAGTCTTAAAAGCAACAAGAGCTTTGCCTGTGGGATACCTATAATTATTATGTGGAGCGGCCCTGCGCCTGCTGTAGCTCATTGTTCTGCTAACACAACCCGAATGAGAACAGTGGCTCCAGGCTGTGAGTTGATAAAGTGCAACTTTTCGATTTTGCTGTTCTATGGCTGCAGCATTGTGCAGAGCCTATGAGTGACATCTTTGGCCTTCCTTTGGGCTGAGCAGATTGAATCTGTCACGCTGAGTTAAACAATGACTAGGGGACACAACCTTAGCAGGGCCTGTCATTTTTTCCCACTAATTCAATCTACATTTAATCAATGAAAGTAATTTCTTGTTTGTTTAAGTCTCATATCCAATGGATCTAGAGGATCCTGAAGTACTGCACCTCCACCCTGACCTTCTCTCCTGTTAGAACTTGGACTAGTATATCAAGAATGGAATTAGTGAAAATTGCACATTTCAAGGTTGTCATGTTGCTCTCTATATATTTAGTCCCCTTTTGTGTTTATATATAGAATCTGAGTGTCATTTTCCAGTTCAGTTTTCTCAGAGATTCAGTGCAAAAGAAATTGGCTGAAGCTACGCCCCCAAGAGCAACAGCAGTGGACTGTTAAGAAATATAATGCACTCTCTTACAGGAGCATTCAGTGGTTGTCCACATGTATGTCTTGTATGTAAAGATCCCAACAGAAGGATATTTCTTCCTAGGTACAGGCTATCACTATTATTAAAAGTAACCAGTAGTGACTTATGCAAGTTCAAGGACTTTATTGATCGGTTTAGCTGGTCTTAATCAAAATCTGTCTTCTTTTCCACTCATAGTGATTAAATAAGTCTAAGAGAGCCTGACATCAAGTCTTTGACTTTTTATTGGTTGGCAGTAAGTGCTGTGCTCAGCACTTCAGTAGCCAGCAATTGCCAGGCAGGAAGTTAAAAACTAAAGGAAAGTTTCAAAAGGGAAAAAATTCTAAATGTATACAAGAAATTAAATATATCAAGGAGAAGCAAGAGATCAAGTACAGCTTTTCATGCTTTCTGAATGTTACAGTGCTTTTTTAATATACAGTACATTTTTGACAAAATAAAAGAGGGAAGTCAGTAGTTGTCTAATCATAAATATGAACAGAAAAAAAAAAGCTGTATTATTGAGTTATATTCAATATTTTAACCTGATTTTGCCAGTCTGATCTAGGAAAAATTGCGGAGAGAAAAAAAAAAAGCAAAAGAAAAGATTCAACTATGATTTTCAGGCAATAAGTATTTTGTCATTAAAAAACCCCATATAAATCTATAAATACATTTACATAGAAAGACACTTCCAATAATTCAATGTGTTTTTCTAAAGGCGTAAACAAAAATTGAAAATATGCTCTCTACCCTTTTATTCTCCTTGAGACTACCAGGTTGGGAGGGGAACTCAAGGATCACGTGGTCTGATCTATCTTGGCAAAAGCAAGATCTAGACAAGATGGCCCAGCACACTGTTCACATGAATCTTTAAAGTGTTCAACCTTGGGGAACCCACCACTTCCCTGGGGAGATTGTTGCAACAGCTTATTGTTCTCATTGTAGAAAATTTTCCTCTTGCGTCCAATTAGAATCTCACCAGGAGTAGCTTGTGCCCATTAGGGTCTTTTTTATGCAACTCCCTGTGAAAAGGTCTGTCTGCAGGGTTAATTTCCAAAGTGTCCACTTCCCCACTCAGTCTGGTATCATCAGCAAACTGTTATTCAGAGTTTATCAGGATCCCACCATAGATCATAAATCAAACAGTACTGGGCCCAAAGCTGATCCCTGGGGACCCCACTTGTGACAGGCTGCAGTTGTGAAAAGGATCGAGGCACCACCACCCACTGAGTGCTGCCTGTCAGCCAGTTCCCCACCCACTGCATGGACCACTTCACTGGACTGTAATACACCAGTTTTTCTGGGAGAAGGCTTTGACAAAGCATATCAGAACCCTTGGAGAAATCCAGGTACACCATGTCCACTGCTCATCCCATGTCAGCTACTAGGTTATTCTGTCACAGAAGGCAAACAGGTTTGTCATTCATGATTTGCTCTTGGTGATTCCATGCTGGCTTTTTTTTCCCAGTCACATCTGACTTGTGACAGTCCTCAAGAAGATTCATTCTATAACTTTCCCAGAGACTGAAGTAAGACATGAGCCTGTAATTTCCTAGATCCTCTTCTAAGCCCTTCTTGTTGACAGGTGTGACATTAGTCTTCTACCATTTTTCTGACATATCCCTCAATCTCCTTGGTATGTCTAAGATTATGGAGAGTAGCCTGTATTGAAGTCAGTTCTCTAAACACCCTCTGGTGGATAGATTAATTTGTAGTCAAAATTTTTTGGACCTTTTCTCCTGGAAGGCAGTGTCCCTCTCGTGATTCCCTGTCAGGCCAGCAGATGCACATCTCAGTCCAGAGTCCTGTAACCATGTACCCTGTAACTACCTGTTCTTGTTCTATTTGGTGGAATGCTCTGTTTCTGGTACAGTTTCTCCTTGCAGACCTTGCTTATGGGTTAAAGCTTGGTATCTGGTCTTGATTGTAAAAAAAACAAAGAGTAGATATTGAAGCAGAATCCTGCTTGTGTAGGTCATAAGTTGTTGTATTTTTGGTGGTGTCCCTCATGGAAACATGGTTCTAAAACCATCTGTCTATCCCAATCTTGGCCCCTCTAATTCCACACAGCCTTTTAACTGTTTCCTTCAGTTCAGATGGCTGATGCAACAGATATGTACACGTTTTTTGAAGGTACTTGCCTTTTCTCTAGGACAAGGGTCTGTGCACTTATTACGACCTACTGGCTCTATTGTCTCCTTCCCTATCAACTCCAACTGAGAGTAAGCAAAAGATCTCTCAGTAGATTTCTCAGTAGAAACACTGGTTTTAGCTCTGAGGTGAGTCACCATCCTCACAGGGAGCTAAAGCACTTCCCTCATTTGTGGCACTACAGGCAGTGTGCAGGGGCCCCCTTGCATGTCCTCCTGCAAAAACAACTGCATCCTCTTGATTCCTGTTTGCCCTCCCTGGACTCAAGTCTACCCAGGGGCAGTTGCTCCTGGCAAGCCCAAGTGACATCAGCCTCCCTTCCTAGAGCTGCCAGCTTCAGCTGGGGCTCTGTGCCTTCTGCTGAGTTTCCCTGACTCCTACAGGAACACTGCTGTACCCCTGGATCCAGCACCCAGTTATAGAACTTACTGCTG
Source organism: Illadopsis cleaveri (assembly GCA_013399915.1). Lineage (NCBI taxonomy): Eukaryota > Metazoa > Chordata > Aves > Passeriformes > Timaliidae > Illadopsis > Illadopsis cleaveri. The sequence continues at coordinate 5,584 of VXBB01016258.1, read as the reverse complement.
CCACCTCTGTGTATCTCAAGACTGAGTCTTTGTTTAATGCAAAAAGACCACAGAATAACAGAACGTGCTGAGTTGGAAGAGACCAGAGAGACCATTGAGTCCAGCTCTTGGCCCTGCACAGGCCCATCCCCAAGAATCACACCATGTGCCCAAGAGTATTGACCAAACTCTTGATGCCTCAGGCTCCCTGGGGAGCCTGTGTCAGTGCCCAATCTCAGTGAAGAATCCTTTTCTAATAGCCAACCTAACTCCACCCTGACACAACTTTTGGCCACTCCCACAGATCCTGTCACTGGTCACACGGAGGTAAGGTCAGTGCCTGCCCCTCCTCTTCCCCTCATAAGGAAGTCGCAGGCTGCAATGAGTTGTCCTCTCCATCTCCTCTTCTCCAGGCTGAACAGACCAAGTGATCTCAGCTGCTCTTTATATGGTTTCTCCTTCACGCATCTCTGTTGCCCTGCTTTGGATGCTCTCTAATAGTTTAATAACTTCATTATCCTGTGGCACCCAGAACTTCCCCCAGCCCTGGAGGTGAGGCCCCCCAGCCCAGAGCAGAGGGGACAATCCCCTCCCTTGCCCGGCTGGCCGTGCTGTCCCTGATGCCTCCAGGACACGCTTGGCCCTCCTGGCTGCCAGGACACTGCTGGCTCATGTTCAACTTGCCATGGCCCAGGAGCCCAGGGCCCTTTCCATGGCACTGCTCTGCAGCCTCTCATTGCCCAGTCTGTCTGTACATCCAGGGCTGCCCCAGCCCAGGTGCAGAATCAAAGAGGATGGAGCCCTGCAGAACCCCAATTGTGACAGGTCACAGGTCCCCAATCTGATGTCACCCCATTCACTGTAACTTTTTGTGCCTGACCTGTGAGGCAGTTGTTCCCATGGATAAACCACAGGATGTGTTTAACCAGTTGTGTGCTGGAAGGATAGAAAGAAGGATACTGTAAGAGACAGGAACAAAAAGTTTACTGAAATCCAAAAAGATCACATCAACTGTCTTCCCTTGATCAAGTAGGTGCGTTACCTTGTGATAAAAGCAAGTAAGATTTGATAAGCAGGACTTCTACTCTCATGAAGCTGTGCTGGCTATGACCAAGGACTGCTTTGTCTTTCGAATTTTTTTTCAATCCCCACCCACAATAATCTTCTCCACATTTACCAGGCACTGAAGTGAGACTGACACACCTTTGGTTTCTGTGGTCCTCTTTTTTGCTCTTGAAAATCAGGAAAATGTTCACCAACTTTCAGTCATCTGGGACCTTTCCAGATTCTCATGACCACTGAAAAATCACTGAGAGAGGTTTTGCAATGACATCAGCCAGTTCTTTGAGGATTCTCATATGACTCCCATCAGGCTCCATAGATTTGTAGGGATCCAGCTGCAACAGATAATACTGCATAATTTTAGGGTCAGCTGGGAGTTGATGGTTTTTGCACAGCCATGGTCCTCCAGCTCAGGGCATTGAGACCTCCTTGTTCCACTTGTTCCATCATCCATGCTGAAGACTAAGGCAAAGAATGTGTTAAACACCTCTGCCTTGTCCATGTCCCTGTTTGTGAGGTGACCATCCTTATCCTGTAATTGGCTGATGTGATTTTTACGCTGTCTTTTGTCATTAATATATTTGAGAAAAGTCTTTTTATTGTCCCTCGTATTTTGGGCCAGCGTCAGCTTTGGCTGCATGAATTTTCTCTCTACAGTGACAAGCAGCATTTCTGTGTTCTTCCCATGCCACTCAATCTTGCTTCCACTGGACATACATTTTCCCTTTTTTCCTTGTTTCCAAGAGAAGATTCCTGTTCAGACAAGCAGCCTTCTGCCTCACCTCCTTGACTTGTGATACTTGGATGCCAGAACAGCCGTCAAAGAACCTTGGTAGCATTCTAGACCTGCCTCGCTTTGTGTGTCAAGGAATCTTGCTTTATTCCTGCTTATTTATGTTAATAGGGAAGATGTAGGAAGAGCTTCCTTCAGAACTGCAAAGCTGAGCAACTGGCAGCAAAACCTGTTTCCTCAAATAATGCTCAATTCTTCTTTAAAGAATGCTAAATCCCACACATAGAGCTGGACTGTTAGTGCATCATGCCAAAATAAGAATCAAAGAGGCAAAATTTCCTGACCATGCCTAATAGATCTGTTTCTTGGAGCATGGGAAGCCCTACCCACAGCCAAAGGATAAGGAAGGACTTGTGCAGTGTTAAGGGCATCGGGTCTTTGTCAGCAGAAGCTCAGTATCACAAAATGGCAAGCTCACTCAGCAAGACTCTGTGCTGGGGGAGTGCATACAGTAATGGCTTGGGGTCCTAATGTAATCTATCTCTGCTTGGCTTGCCAGCATGGAGTCAGGGTATAATAGCATTAGTAAGAATATATGACACAAATAAAATAATATGATTTTATTCCAAGATAAATGAAAGGATTGTGTGGCAGGGAGGTTTCAAAACAAAGTTCATTTGATTTTGGAAAGCAGTAACAATACAGCGCATCACTACATTTGGTTTACCAGGTGCAAGCATTTGACACTCAAAAGACACAAAATGCTCAAAAAATGCCAGACAACTTAAAATTAATTTGAGGAAAACTAACATGACTAATTATTCTTATGTTTTAAAATTTAACAATAGTAATGCACGCACACATGCATCAAACACCTTATGAATAGCTGAGTATAGCATGAAAACTACTTAGAACTAGCAGAGATTTAAAAAATCCTTTCACTTATCAACATATGTAGGTTGTAAAATATGGAGAGATATTCCCATCATCTAACCAACTACTTTTGGAAGTGGTTCTAAAAATTTTCACCCCTTTTAATAATATGATCTTATTTTTTCTAAATAATTTGTCATTTTAGTTCCTTTTCAAGCATGTCCACACACTCTTGTATGGGAAATGTATATGTACAACTGTACTCTTGTGAACAAGAGGCTAGAGAGCAACTCCACAGAAAGTAACCTGTGAGTTTCGGACAATGGCAAGCTGAATACAAGTCAGCAGTGCCCTGGCAGTTAGAAGTGGCTGAGGTCACTTGGTCTGTTCAGCCTGGAGAAGAGGAAACTGAGGGAAAACCTCATCACAGTCTAAACCTTCTTCGTGGGGGAAATTGGAGTGGCAGGCATTGATCTCTTCTCTTGGGTGAGCAGTGGAAGGACCCAAAAGAATGGCCTGAAGCTGTGTCAGAGAAGGTTTAGGTTGGATATTAGGAAAAGGTTGTGCACACAGAGGGTGGTTGAGAACTGGAACATGCTCCTCAGGGAAGCAGCCAGGTTATCAAGCATGTCTGATTTGAAAAAACATTTGGAGGACTCTCTCAGGCACATGGTATATTTCTTAGGGTTGTCATGTGCGAGGAAATGGACTTTGAAGATCCCTGTGGGTCTCTTTCAGGTCAGGGTACACTATGATTCCATGGTTTCAATCAGAATGTAATTCAGGTCAGTGAAAGTTGTTTGGGTTTTCTTTGGCTGCTTCTCTCCTAAAAATCCCAGCAATGAAAGAATAGGACCACAGCCCAACTTCACTGATGCTTCACAACAAAGACAAACATGCTCCATTGTCAGTCAGCCTGTAAGAACTTGATTGAATAATCTTAAGGACACCTATAATGTTCAGCATGGGTGTAAATATTTGGCTGACTACTGCCTACATTGGAAAGCAAGCTTCACAGCAATTTTTCTGTGGCCTGACCTGCCCTGCAAATTACAGAAATATGTTCTCATCCTGTTGGCAGCTTTTTCTTGTCACTGGAGGGGCATAAGCCAGATGTGCAGGATGACATACTGAAGTGAGCTACCAAATAAGAAATTTGGAACAGGATCCAAGTCATGTTTTCAGAATGGATTTATTTGGGGCTTGTTTCAAGATCATCCCTCTGCAAATGCTTCCTTCCTTCTCACATTTTTATCAGATGTATTTGAAGTTAAAATTATAGCCATATGTTATAAATCAATGCAAACTCAAAGAATTATAATGAAACTGAAGGGACAAATTATTCAAGAAAGTCCTGTCTTTAAACTCCTAATTTATTTTTGTCAAGAAGAGTAACAGAAAAGAAGTCCCAGAAAAAATCCACAAACATTCAGGAAGCAAGTAAAAATAAATTGTTAATTTGAGCTGTGCATCATAAGGAGCAAGACATTTCTGTGTTTGTTTCAAACCCGTTTTTACTTCAGTATTTCCAGACAGTACTTGCACCTTCAGAAGATTCACAATACTCCTGTTTTCTCCTCTCCCAATAGATGCCTCTGCAGACCTTGCATGAGACCATCTGAGGAACCAAGTAAAATAAAGCAGATGGGCACAGACAAATGATATAAGAAGAGGTAGTACCTTTGGCTTTTTTATTTTAACAGTTTTCAAATGCCTAGAACAGTAAAGTGCTATAATAAGGTGATTAACAAAAGCAGTAGGAATAAAATATCCCAAGGAGAGAGTGGGTTGGAGAGGGGCCAGCCAAAGTTAGTACATGCCTTTAGAAAATTCCTACTGATGAGTTTGAAATACAATTGTTAGAAAAGAGGAGGAGAGATGCTAGAGTGGGGAAATAAAAACAAACAAACAAACACAAAAAGGCTATAGTGGGAACAAGACCAGGTGCCAAGAAGGGGGGAGGAAACTCAGTCTTCCCAGAATACTCTCAGAAGTTTCATTCCTGATTTGCACAGTGAAGGAGAATAACTATTCCCCCTTGGTCACCCCAGGTGAGACACCAGTGAAACAGAAAAGTAGTTCTGATTGTTTGTACTTTTGCAGCTAAAAGAAAAAGTGAATATTAAAGCCTTTCATAGTTACTTCAGATGTATATGTATCTTAGTTTTTCCATAAAAGGTGTGTTGAAATTCTGGTACTAATTAAAATTTCGTGGTGTGCTATAACCATGAAAGATCACACTCCTAAATATAATAAATCCAACCAATAAAAAAGGAGAAACACGGAAGTAAAGACCAGCTTGATTCCTCACAGATATTGTCATACAAATATATTTTCCATGTTATTCTGGTATATGTGCATGGAAGTCTGAGAAGGAAATCAGCCGTATTTCTCAATGAACCTGTATAAATATATAACACATAAATAAATATAAATATAATCTGTAGTGATTGTGCAGTGTCAGTTCTAGAACAGCTGGTTTCCTTTTCTTTCAACTAGACACCAAAACTCTACCGGATATGTCATGATTATAAAAGCCATAATGAACAATTTCTGCCCATGATGCAAAATCATGATAATAATCACATTCTTTAGTTGCTTTGAAGGTGTGAAAGACTGATCCTTAGTAGGAAGCTAACTACTGCTGCTTTCTGCTGGGGTAGAGTTAATTTCTTTTACAGGGGCTGGCATGAGGCTGGACACAGAGTTGATAATATAGAGATGTTTTTGTTATTGCTTAGCAGGGCTTACCCAGAGGCAAGGCCTTTTCTGGGAGGAAGCACAGGCAGGACAGGTGACCCCAATTGACCAAAGGGATATTCCAGACCATGTGACATCATACTCAGTATATAAATGGGGGAGAAGAAGGAGGGAACATTTGTAGTGTTGAAGTTTGTCTCCCAAGTAACTTTTAGTGTGATGGGGCCCTGGTCTCCT
>VXBB01016254.1:35623-52254 GCA_013399915.1 Illadopsis cleaveri | reverse complement strand
CCTGGGATAGTGGAAGGTTTCCCTGCCCGTGGCAGGGGGTAGGACTGGATGAGTTTCAAGGTTCCAGCCCAAACCATTCCCTGTTTTTTCTCCTGCCCACTCCTTTAAAATCCAGTATCTGAGACTTCTGGTGATTTGATTCCTCACAGATCTATCAGAAGTGTTGCTGGGTCAGATCTGTTCAGTGTCCCAGCCCCAGCTGCAGGTGAGTGGAATTCCAGGGTTATTTCCATCCTTGTTTATCTGGGATACCCTGTGAAGGATCTCAAGGCACTTTACAAACTCTTCATGAAACTCTTAGCTCTGTTGTGAGTTTCATGCATGAAATATGAGTTGATGAGGCATGTTCTGTGCTTTGATAACCTGTCCCAGAGCTGCAGGGAATAACTTCTCCAGGGTTTCCCACCAGCTGGGAAGAGAACTTGGGAAACGTGACCTTCCCAGTCCTGTGCTCGTTTTGCTGGACTGTACTTCCTCTGTTATTCAAGGTGAGAACAGAACAGTTAGAATTGATTTAGGTGCTTTTTGGGAAGATGAAGTCACCGTGTTTGGATCTCCGCATCGTGCCAATAGAGAGATCCTAGGGGAAATCTCTTCCTTTAGTTTTGTTTATATCCAGTCTAAGGCACAGATGTAATTTGCAGGGAAATGCGAAGGAAGAGGGGTTGTGCCGGCCTCAGCAGAGGAGCTGGAGTGGAACGAGATGTCACGGGGATATCTAAGTGTCTCTCAAGATATGAAAAGGATTTTCTCTGCCATGTGCTGAGTTCTTTAACTTTTTCCTTATGTGCCTTCAGCCTTCTGCACCTCTTGGGAATTATCCCACGATGTGTATTCCCCCTTAGCCTCAGCTCCTGGATTTTACTCGCTGCCTTTGTTGTGCAAAAACTTAAATAAATTTGAGGTTTTTTCCTGAAAAGTGTAAGAACAGTAGGAGGAAGTGTGTGTGTGTGCCCTGTGGGACACAGTGCCGGGATTCCCAAGCTGCCCTTGGAAATACAGGTGCTGTGGCCTGACCAGGATCTGCTCAGGACAGCTGGAATGAATCCCCAGGACTATCGTTGCAATCAAGTCCCTGGCCAAAATTTAATCCGTTGCACTTTTGCAACCCTGTTGTTTCCTGTTCCTCTGGTGTTTGCAGGCTGGAGGCAAAACCTGGCTGAGTGTCACAGCTCTATTGTGCAGCTCCTGTTTCACTGATGGGATCAGGCTGGGCTCCAGCTCATCCTACACCCCTGGAAATGGATTGTTTGTATCACAAAAAAAATGGCATTTTGCATACCCAGAGTATTCAGCGAGAGAGATGGGGGCATTCTGTTATGTGAATTATAAGAGTGAATGAAAATTGCTAAACTTGGCCACCTGCTGAGGTACAGGATGAGCTTTTGACAAAAATATAAAATAGAAGGACGAGACAGGCTGGGGGAATTTGGATGTGGTTTTAATGGAAACGCATCACCACGGAATTTAAAACTGAAATAAAAACAGAATCAGCAAATACAATGTAAATGAAAACCGAGCACCTGTAGATTGCTGCAGTGGGGTGAAATGGGTGCTGTTAAGTGGTGAGAAAACCTCCTCATTAGGATGTACTGCCATATCCAAGGCCCCTTGGCAGAGGGTAGAATGGGATGGGCTTGCAGGTCCCTTCCCACCCAAACCATTCCATGATTCTGTAATTAGAACAGGGATATCCTGAAGGATGGTAAAACCTCTGTCTTTGGAGGTTTCCATGACTCCACTAAAAAAAGTGCAGCTGATCTAGCACTCACAGTAGTTCTGCTCCAGAGGTCAATGACTCTGTTAATAACCTCCAGATTATTTTAGGCATAGATTTGCTATAATAAAATTCCTTGGCCTTTTGATTGCTGGAGAAACAATCTGCTCTTTTGTAGTTGCAAGTGTGGATGGATCTTCATAATTCCATGGAAAAACATTCTGTTTTTTAAAACATTTTTTTTGTCCCCTTTCCATGAATTATTTCCTCACCTCTCTTCTTGTCCTTGCTGGGTTAGAGACAGATGATGGCCCATGTGGTGTGTAAAAGTTAATATCAACTGCAAGACAGCAGCTGATGTTTCAATATATTTTGGCACAGAATTTATTTTAACAAACAGGAAAGCGCTTCTCTGTAGTAATTGGAACTTGCCTTTTTAACAAGTGTCATGTCATCCAGGTACTGGACATTCAGGATTTTCATTCCATTTGCCATAAGTGGATTCATTCTTCTGTTGGTACTCAGGATAAAGAGTAGTAATATTAAACCTTCCTATGGATAGGTGGCGTGTCCTGGTGATTGCACCACCATGGCCAACAAAAAATAGAAGTTGCAGGTGACCTGAATTTTTACCATTTTTCTCCAGGTTCAGTATCCCTGCTTTGCATCTCTTTTGTTAAACCCTCATTTATTTTAACAGGCTGCCCATGGAGGTGATGGAATCATCATCCCAGGAGGGATTTAAAAGCTGTGTGGATCTGGCACTTGGGGACGTGGGTTGGCGATGGCCTTGGCAGTGCTGGGGAATTTTTGGACTCAATGGTCTGAGAGAGCTTTTCCAACCTTAACAATTCTGTGATCACCAGGAGGTCAAATTGTATCCCTGTTTAGGTTTTTGAAGCATTACAGGACTGAAAAATGCTTCTGGATTCCAGATCCTACATATTCCATTCCAAGCAAGGATTAACTCACCTGAACACTTCCCTGGTAGTTGTCTGAGTTGCTTTCAGTGGTTGAGACTCCTGGTGGTTGTTGAGGCTTCACAAAGATACTGATTTCTCCTACTGGCAAAGGTTTCCTGTGGATAATTTCCATCTGCTGCTTGTCCTTTTCCTCATGAGCACCAGGGAAATTGTCCCGTTTTCCCTTTGCATCAGCCCTTTTAGAATTGGGAGTCTGTTCTCATCAGCTCTTCACAAGATGCTGTCTGTAATAAACCAAATTTTAATCAGGTAAATTAAAAGCATTAGAGCCTCCTGGGTACCTGTTCTGATGCCAGAATTGACTGCAGAACCGATGGTATGTGGCCTTATTTATGCATGTATTTATTTTAATCCTGCTTAAACTCATCAGGCTACAGGTCTTTGTTCACCCTCTCGCCTGTTTGATCCCAATCCAAATGTTAATGCTCGTGCTTAACTTGAAGTTGTCAACTCCTCAAAGCAAGACTCTGTCATCGTTGATGTCTGCAAAGCTCCAGAGTGACTCCTCAGGAATTATCTGCAGCCATTCCTGGGATGGAAAGATACAGAGATGCCCTCAGCTCTTGCCTGTCAAGTTTTGTGCACTGCATGGGAGGTCCTACCAACCTCTCGGTGAGGATCTGCAGCAGCAGGAACAGAACAGGATTATTTTAATCTTATTGTTACAGTTTCTCAGCAAGAAAGTTGGTAAGAAAGGTGGAAGACAGATGGCTGCATTTTAAAGCTGAGAGTGATCCTGTGTTTTCCATGGAACTCAGGCTCCATGTGCTTCATCCAGCCCACTTTGTGTAATTTCAGTGAGAGCCTACTGAAATAGTTCAGCTTTGTTCTGCCTTTTTGCTTATCCCTTCTGGACTTTGCCTCTTGTGTCATTTTTGTGAATCAGATTTCACAAAATTGTTGTGAATTAGTACCAACAAAGCAAAATCATGTGAAATTACTGGGCTTAAGCAATAGTAGTTCATACGTAGCAGACAGAGATGGTATAAGAGATTCTTTTATTCCCCTATTTTAAGATTTTAAGTGCTAAAAAGGAAATACTTGCATTCTGAAGAGGAGGGAAACTTCTCTGAATTAATCCAGGCTGCTTCTGTTGCTCCTGTTTGTTGCCAGCACCCTTTGCTCTGTGCATGGGCTCTATCTCACTTTTCTTCCCAGGGTAACGTGCAGGTGCAGTTCTTATTTTTGAATATTAATTATCATAATCCCAGAATGGTTTGGGTTGGAAGGGGACCTTAAAGCTCATCTCTACCATGGGCAGGGACACCTTCCACTAGAACAGGTTGATTTTCAAACCCATTTGATTTCATGAGGTGTCTAAATCCTTCCCACTTTGGGCTTCTTCTCTTGCCAAACTGTTTTCACTGATGTGAATTCCTTTGATTATTGACCATAAGCTCCTGTTTTTTTCCTTTCACTAAATAACTGAAAGGTGCTCTGAGAGTGACATACCCTAGAGATGCAATCCTGATCCTGCAGGATTCAAGGGAACCAGGATTTCCCTCTGTAAGTTTAGTGAACTCCCTTAATGATTTAATCAGCAAGCGAAGAAAGGCAGAGAAAAACACGGTGGTACATGGAGTGCTTTATGTCCTTTAGGTTATTTTCCATACATTTCACTAATTACATCAACAGATGATATTTACAGGGGACTTCTCCCTGTAATTGACCTTCATCTCTTCCTGTGCACTTCCCAACCTCTCCTTGAATTTTCCTATTGTTTCCTCTTACTCATTCCACATTTAACACCATGTTTCAGGCAGTCCTTTTCTTTTGGTTGGGACCATCCTACCAATTCCCTGTTCCCAATTCCTTCTAACTTCATCTCCACGGCTTGATTTTGTGGGCAATTTTGGAACTCATGCCATGGATAAACATCTTCTCCAAAGCCCAATTTGCAGGTTTCCCTCCAGTTACAGCACAATTGCTCTTTCCCTTTTACCTGATCATCAGTTCTCTGGAGCAAGAATATTTCTTTCTGTCTTTTATCTGGTCTTTCAGAAACTGCAGCAGCACAATCCACTTTTAGGGATACCTGCCTTATTTTTCTTTGAAGTGTTTCTCTGTGTTGGGGAGAGGAGTTGCAGGGGAGGAATGGCATAAACTGTGAGGGGTTAGAGAAAACCCCTGGTTAGAGTTCAGCCGTGTTCCCATGGCTACTGGGACAGGTACACCACAGAAGCAGGAATACCTTGGCATTCAACAGCCCTTCCAGGTGATTTATGGTTTTACACAAGCTTTTCCTAAACCCAGAGGTTTTCTAGGGTTGGCACCTCTTTGCTTGTCTCCATGCCCTGTTAGTTCTGTGCTCAGTGGCCCGTGGTTATTAAAATTCTTATCAATAAAGGAGTTTCTGAGCAGGGTTCTTATTTTCTAAACTCGTACATACCTTTGGAACTCCTCTGCTTAACCAAAGGAACATTTGTTTTTATGCCTAATGTACTTCATGAAAAGAAAGAAATGTGTAGAGTTCAAGTAATATTTGCCTTCAATTACTGTAATTAAGTTGTCAGGACTTGAAGTCAGCAAGGCAATGAGAAAATCCTTTCCTGGTTGGCCAGGGGGTAATGGGTGTTCTGGGCCCAAGTGTGTTTTACACATCGGGGTGGGGAGGGAAACGGTTCTGGCTGAAAACCTGGGACTCTGTTTGTCCTTTTGCAATCCAGGGTGTCAAAATCCTGCTGTGGGGGGAAGGAAAATGACCCTGATTTCCTGGGCTTCAGCAGGGCCAGGGAAGTGATTGTCCCTCTGTGCTGGCACTGCTGGGACACCTCCAGTCCTGGGGACACTTCTGGGACAAGAGGGACATTGAGGAGCTGGAGCGTGTCCAGGGAAGGGAACGGAGCTGGGGAAGGGGCTGGAGCACCAGGAGAGGCTGAGGGAGCTGGGAAAGGGGCTCAGCCTGGAGAAAAGGAGGCTCAGGGGGGACCTTGTGACTCTGCACAACTCCCTGACAGGAGGGGACAGCTGGGGGGGTTGTGCTCTGCTCCCAGGGAACAGGGACAGGATGAGAGGAAAGAGCTTCAAGCTGTGTCAGGGGAGGTTTAGGTTGGACATCAGGAGGAATTTCTTCATGGAAAGAGTTGTTAAACATTGGAATGGGCTGCCCAGAGAGATTTGGAGTCCCCATCCCTAGACGTGTCCAAGGAAGGCCTGTAATGGCACTCAGTGCTTTGGGCTGGTGACAAGGATGGTCACAGGGTAAGCTTGATGGTGTTGGAGCTCTCTTCCAACCTAAATGATCCTGTCATGACATGGGATTCTCTGCTTGTTGGGTTAGATCTTATTAAAAACAGGTTTAATATAAATACAGCTCAGCCCATTTATCCTGGTAATTCTGTCTTGTTAATCTTCTGCTGCAGCTCCCCTTTCAAATGTAACCTGTGTGGATACATCCTGTTTTTCCCCACCGTATTCCACATCCCTTTTCAGGCTTCTTTGCCAGAAGTCAAATAGTTTCAGTTACTTCATAACCCTTCAGGAACACTACAACATATCCCTACAAGAAAAGTCCCTAATTTTGATAAGTGCCCACACAAACATCACTGGAATCTCAAGTGCAGCCTTACTTTCGTTCCACTGGAATAGCTCTCTTGAAAGCAGATGGATGAGGAAATCACCACTCGTAATGCATCACTAATGACACCAATTTTTTGCATTCCTGCTCATGGGAGTAAAGGTTATGGATGCAGAAGGAGCCAGACCTGGAAAACCTTACTTAGAAACCCTAATAAACCCCACTTCAGCCAGCAAGTTTAACGATGCCCTCAAGAGAGGCAGGCCTCTTATCTGCAGCATCATGCAATAACTATAAAGTGTTGAGATAAGTGGGGTTTTATCTCCCAGCTCTCTGCTGGCCTTCCCTGAGTATCAGCTTCTGGCAGTGAAAGTGGCTGTGCAATCTGACTGCTCTGATTTGGGCAGGCAGGATTCAGGATGTGTGGGCAGAGCAGATGCTCTTACCTATCCATGCATTTATGAATGGAAAAACAAGGAATCATCTCTGAGTGTCATCCCTGTGGATCTCCTTTCCTTCAGGAAGGTGTTGTAGGGCAGATGTTGGTGAGGATTCTACACCATCCTTCCCAGCTTTTCCCATCCAGAGGGGGTACCTGGTTCCCTGTGGTGTGCACAAGGCTTTAAAAAAACAATTAATGAGCTGGGGGAGATCAGCCTGGAGAAAAGGAGGCTCAGGGGGAACTTTGTGACTCTGCACAACTCCCTGACAGGAGGGGACAGCCAGGAGGATCAGGCTGTGCTCCCAGGGAACAGGGACAGGAGGAGAGGAAACGGCCTCAAATTATGCCAGGGGAGGTTCAGGTTGGACATCAGGAGGAATTTCTCCATGGAAAGGGTGGTCAGGCATTGGAGGAGCTGCCCAGGGAGGTTTGGAGTCCCCATCCCTGGAGGTGTCCAAGGAGTGACTGGATGTGGCACTCAGTGCTCTGGGCTGGTGACAAGGTAGGGTTAATCACAGGTTGGACTCGATGGTCTTGAAGCTCTTTTTCCAGTCCAAATGATTCTGTGATTCTGTGAAAATCTGGGACATTTCCAAGAGTCATTTGTGACTTCTGCCAAGCAAAAGGCTTTACCACAAAGGCTTTGTTTTGAGTGCTTTGGTATGTATGTGAACAAGCCTTAATTTCAGCTTTCTGGTTTGTTTCTTTTGTAAATCTCAGATAATTTAACAAATTATACATTTCCATCTTGTGGTATTTGTTGCTTTCTCTGTCAATTCTCTTCATGCCATCCATAACATCCAGCTCCAGAGCTATACTTTGCTTCTAGTTTGATATTTCCTTTCTAGAAAGGAGACTCTTCACCTGCAGCTGGAGATGAGCAGGTATTTATTTCATGTCTGCAGAAACCTTGTAAGATGTAACCTGTGATGTTGTTTGTGCCATCTGGTAACGTGTGATCAAATGGAGCCTGTTTAAATAACAACATCTGAGACACCCTGACAGCAGAGCAGCTCCGAAACAAACATTCCCAAAGATCAGATAAAATGGAAGAGATGCCTCAGTGCTGGATTGCTCCCCTGGATCACAAGTTCTTTGCTGAAGAGTTGTTCCAGGCATGGGATTTCCTTTGTGCCACAGGCTAATGGATTGTAGTGGATCATTTTTCATGCTGGTTGATGTCTTGCAGAGACATGTGCTTTGCAAAGTCAGTGTAATGCACTGAGTATGGCAGTGGTAGACATGAGTTATGTAGGAGGAGGTAAACGTAAGGAAATAAAAACAACTGAAAATTGTCTTGGTTTGTGTTCTCTTGCTGCCTTCCCTCCTTCCACCTCTTTTCCCTAAACCTACAGCATCTTTCACATTAAGGGCTGCCTCACTTCCACCCAAATGTCAGAGTTAATTTTCAAAGCACCACGTTGCTTATTTTCCTTATCAGTGTGCAAAAAAACCCAGGATTATGTTTAAAGCCATGACTCCTGACTCACTCCTGCTCCTCTCTGTTCCCTTGCAGGAGGATATTGCTGATCCTGACTCCCAGGAAGAGAAGGAACCCAGCCCAGGAGATGGTTCCAATACGGTGAAGAGCGTTCTCACTGTCCAGGAATATTTCGCCAAGCGCATGGCAAAGCTGAAGGGATCCCTGAAGGAGGCAGAAACAAAGGTGGATCATTCCAGCCCAACAGCTGACGAAGCTGTGGAGCCTTCAGAAGAGCTGGAAACCAAAGTCAAAAAGAAAAAGAAGAAGCAGAAGAGAGATGATGAGGCAGAGAGGACAGAGGACTGTGAGAAACCAGGGAAAAAGCCAAAGACAGGGAGCTTGAATGGAAAAGAGCTGGATGATCCACTAAATGAATGTCACAAAAGGAAAAAAAAGAGGAAACATAAAGAGGAGGATGAAGAAGACATCAGTTGTGATGAAAATACAGGCAATGGAGAAATTTCTGTGGAAATGTCTGAGAGGGAGGAACTCAGCGCAGAGGAGCAGGAGGAAAAGCAGAAGAAACGCCACAAGAAGAAGCACAAAAAGCAAAAAGAGGAGACAGGGGAGCGTGGGGAAGGAGCACCCAGAAAGAAAAAGATGCGCTGCAAGAACATTTAACCCTTTCAGGCTTAAAGTCTGTTTTAGAGGAGGCTCAGTATTGACCCAGCACCAATCCAGGCTTGGACACTGCTCCAGCTTCAGCAGGGACAGGCTGGATCTAAACACAGGCTGGATCTAAACCGAGCTCTCCCAAGGGAAAACGTGGTGATGGGCCAACAGGAGCTTCAGTGCCACTTTCAAAAGGGATCCACATGGAGGATTAACACAGCAAGACTGTGAAAGGCAGGGAATGACTTTCTGCTGCTTCACATTGACTGTATTTTTCTCAATCCAGGAAGAAAAAATTAAAAATCACCCTAGTACTGCCTTTTTATTAAAATTGTTTTCACTTGTGAGAGCCCAGCTCTGCTTCTGGAAGCAGGGAGGGGTTTGCAAAGCTGTCTGTCTTTTTAAAATTGATTTTTACAAAGTGGTGTCTAATTTTTACATTCATCTCTTTTTACATATAAAATGAATGTTGTTTCTTCCCAAAATGCTTACTCTGATTAAAAGTTTGCTCCTGAGTGTCAGCACTAAAGGATGAAATAAAAAGACCTCCCTGTGCCTCCAAACCATTGTCAAACAGTTATAACTTTGCACCAAAGCTAAAGGAAATGTGTATTAACCTTATCATTTATTAACCATACCTAAATCTTTGATTTCCAGGCAATACTCGGGATCTCCTCACTGGTACCTCTGGAATCCAGAAAGCTGCCTTGGATAGAACCAGAGTTTTTTCTGAAATTGGGAGACCAATCGATTTTAAAAGCACAGTCAGATTGCTGTTGCCATTCACACATTGAAAACTTGCAGTTTGGATTTATAACCAAACTACAGCTTGTTTCTCATTGTAAGCCTGGAAATAAGGAATGCTGAAACTGGGCACTGCCACGAGCAGTTTTGTGGGAGATCTGAAACATTCAGAATGAATTTCGGCATTTTAATGTCACTCAGAGCTGTCAGAAGAGATGGGTGAGCTTAGAAGTGGCGGAATGGGAAGAAGGATTCACCTTCCAGGTGTTCTGATATTTCTTTGGCCACAGCAAACCAACAGCACAACCCTGAACACCAGCCAGTTATCCTGGCAGAATCCAGAATCCAAATCCATGAGCTGCTCATTTCATCCAGGCCTGGCTGGGTTTCATCAGTGTAAATCTAAAACATCCCATTGGCTGCTCTGCTGAAGAAAATGGGTACATTTTTATATTGTCCCAGCTCAGCAGAGTTGCTTAACATGGTCTGAGGAACATTGTCAAGATGCAGATGTTAATGGGGGAAAAAAATCTCCTTAATCTGCCTTTATTGTGCAGTGGAGAAAGCTCCATCTGCAGCACCCAGACCACATGGATGGTTTGGTTGCAGCTCAACTCCTCCTTTTTAAGATCTCTTGGTTTCCTAAGCACCTTTTTTTTTTTTTCCCTGCCCTCAGGACATGCTCATTCACTGCAGCAAAATGAAGTTTCACTTCTTGTGTGGGAGAGCAAGATGCCTTTCCCTGGATTTCACATGCCAGGGGTTTTAACCTTTGTTGCATCTCCTTTGCAGGCTGTACAGTTATTATTCACCATAATCTGCTTGTCCCTGGCTTCATTAAATGAAATACCACCAAATACCATCAGTTGTTGTCAAACTGGGAGGAAACTCCTTGCTTGAGGTGAAAAAATCATCTTCTCAATGGAAGAAGACAGCAAAATAATGTTTTATGTTAAAATTGAAGCATCCCTCCTGATTTCTTGCTCACCACAAGCTGGAATTTTTGTTATTAATTTTGTTATTAGAATCCAAAAGCCTGATTGTTTCCAATTATTATTTTTTAACTCTTAAGCCAAGTAAACCTTACAGCCTCTGTGGGATTTCAGTTTAAAAAGGTGCTAGTCAAGGAGTAAGGTTTCCTTCTCCAAATACTGCTGGGCTTGTTTGTTCCCTCTGTGAATTTTCATGTGTTTCTCTGTGCTGCTTCTTGTGGGTGCTTGGCCACATTCCAGTGTCAGTTACAGGAAGAATAAAACCAGGAATAAACCTTTAAATTTGTGCTGTTGCTCCTGTTAAATTCAGGATAGCCAGGACTTAAATCTGGCTCAGATGGAAGTATCAGCTACCAATGGAAGATTCTCTATTTCTGCAATAAATACATGGCACTTTATCCTGGGAAATGTGGAATTTTAATGTGCCCCAGCTCTGCATGTGGTTGTAGGAAGGGAAAAATCATAATAAAAAAATAATCATAAATCATAAATTGCTTGTATTTGACAGAAGCAATTGATTTAACTGCTCTGCTCTGTGTTTGTGGTCAGCGTTACTCAATGAAAAGCTCTTCTTACCAGATACTGTCCAGTGAAATGGATGATTGGAACAAGAGGAACATGTTTCACAGTAATAAATTACATATATATGTATTTCTGTTTGTTTGTTTCTGGTGGGTTTTGAGTTCGGTTTTAATCCAGCTCTGGGTTTGGCAAGAAGGCCTTTTTTAGAAAGCACAAGAAAAAGAACTACGTCAGCGCCCAGATGGTGGAATTAGCAGAATGTGAGCACAAAGGAGCGACTTGGTTTCATTTCCGCCAAAATCAGACTCTCAAACTCCCAGGCCTTTTGTTGTAAATTCATCCATTGTACTCTCAAAATGAGGTGGCTCCCAGTGAAATTACCTGGACACCAAGGAAAATGAGACTTCCCCGCTCTGCTGTTGTTCCTGAATGGGGAACGAGGCACACGCAGCAAAGATATTGAAATGTTTTCAGTTTTGGTAACCCCGGGTCAGCAGCGACTGAAGGAAATTTCCCTTTTTGCTTTGGGAACGTTCCAGCACTGGTTTCTCCTGAGCTGTTCCATTCTTTGCAGGGATTGGGCTGTTCTTGGCATTGAGGCTCGGAATTCGCTGTTAGATCCACGGCCAAGGATGTGATTGGCAAGTGCAATGTCAGAGCAGAAATAATGGAGGTTGAATTGTGCTCGTTAACACCTGCAGGCACCAAACTGCCCTGGGAAGGGGAGATCATAGAAAAGTAGTCCTGGTACCATTGTTGGACCCAAATCTGCGTGAACTTCATGGACTTTTGTCTGATTGTGGAGCTTTCCTTGGAGCCAGGGGTGGGAGATGGCAATGGAGCATCCCAAGTGACAGCCCAGACCTGTGGTAAAGGCAGAATTCCTTGAATTTCCTCCCAAGATGTTCCAGCTCTGATGCTTCACATATAGCCAACATAAAGAAGAGCTATAATTGTAGAATCATGGAATCACTGAGGTTAGAAGTGTCTTCTTAAGACCATCAAGTCCAACCATTCCCTCATCACAGCCAAGGCCACCACTGATCCATGTCCCCAGGTGCCCCTTAGTAACAACCAGGGTTTTTAAAAGCATAAATGCAAGACACCATTAAAGATTTCAGCACCACCTGTGCTTGTGTTTAAGTGGATTTGAGTCCATTGAGGTGCAGCTTGTGACTTTTGTGAATTGAAGAGGCTGGAGCAGAAGGGAATTGAANCCAGGAGGGATTTCTCCATGGAAAGGGTGGTCAGGCATTGGAACAGGGTGCCCAGGGCAGTGGAGGAGTCCCCATCCCTGCAGGGATTTCAAAGCCACGGGGATGTGGCCCTTGGAGGCAGAGGTCAGAGGTGGCCTTGGCAGTGCTGGGGAATGGTTGGACTCATCTCTGAGGGATTTTCCACCCTAAACCATCCTGTGGCTCTGTGAAGTATTTGGGGACAGCTCAGCATCGTGTCCATGGCTGCAGTTCTCCTTTCAGCTGCCCTGGTGCTCTCTGCCTCCAGCTCCTCGGCTCTCAGCAAGGACAGTTAGCTGCATTCATCAGCGTAATTAACCAATTTTCTCCTGTTTAAACACACAAGACCGAAGTTGTTGCAGCACCCACCTTCAAAAGGCACAATTTACCTCAGGAAAGCTCCGAACCTGCCAACACTGAGGGAAGGAAGGAAGCTCCAAGGAGAGAGGGAAACCACACAAAGTGTATTGGAAACACTGCCCAGCATCACACCTGGCTGGAAAAACGACCCTGGGATAGTGTATCCTATTGGATATGGGGTGAGGATTGTGGGCATCCAAAGCCATCCTTTGCCTAACTCCCCCTCATTCCTGGGCAGGATCCCGGAGCTCAGAGAATTTGGGACAATAACCAAGGCTTTTGTTTCTGTACCTGTTCCATCCAGAGATAAACCAATTTTTTTCTTGGATCAGCAAACTTTTAGTGATCTGGGACTGGGAAATGCAGTACAAATACACAGTTTTGTGGTGGCAGAAGTGGGAATATTGTAAAACAAAGCTCCATTTCTCAGCAAGTCAAAATCTGCTTCTGAATCACTCAAATAAATCTTTTTCTTATCTTGATCCATCTTTGTAAATTTAAAGGTGTAAGAGGGAAACTCTTCCTAGTTCCTTTTAACCGAAAGGCAGTAAAATATATATATTTTTGTAACCTCAAAACTGTATTTTAAAAGTAGTAAGAGCAGAAATATTCACCACTATGCTGAAAAATTTAGCATTTCAGGGCGGGGGAGCGGGGGGGAGGTTTTCTGCATTTTTTTTTTGTATAATGGGAAAGCTCTGGGTTTTTTTTTTTTTACCTAGAAGACAAATGGTCCAGGTAGCAATCCCTGGGGAAAACCTGGTGGAATCAGGGAGGATGGGCAGTGGGCAGAGTTGGGAACTGCAGCACTGGGGGAATCTTCTGCTGGGAACCCCCAACTCTCTGTGCAAAAACTTCCCTTGGGAGCCAAGAGTTTCATCAATAATTAAGGAACATGTGAATATTGAGCTAATTTAGGATTTGCACTTTCTCACAGATTTTAATGTCCCTGAAGGTTGGTGGGGTGCGAGGTGGGGAGAGGGGAGGGGGTGAAAATAAACCCTCCCTTTGCAGGAGTAAAATTCCAGATGTCAGATCAACCCCCTCCCAAAAAAAGAAGGATATTTTTAAAGAGATGGTCGTTCCATGCAGGGTTCAGCCACTCATTTTCTGCCTGGCCCATTGGGAGTTGTTGCCACTGTTCCCCATCCGTGAAAACGGGGGGAGAACAAAGCTTTCTTCCCCCCTTTGTCTGCTCCTTCTATTTTCGCTCGCGGCTTTTCGCCGTAATTTCCCTGTTCCCAAAGCCCTGGGAGAGCTCTGCTGCTTCCTGTGCCCCAGATACAGGTGAAGCCTCGCTGCAGAGCGGGGAAGGTGAGCACACACATACACACACACAAAAAAAAGAAAGAAAAAAAAAAGGTAATCCCGAGGTTTTTTCCAGACTAATTACCCCGATCCGGTGGCAATTAAGAGGTGGCATTTTCACATGGCCCCAGCCTTCCTTTATGTAACGCGGGAGCTTCCGACAGGACAGGTTTGACCAGCATTTTAGGCAGGGTGCAGAATGAAACCCTCCTTACTAATGCCATCAGAATGCCAGGTGCTGCAGGAGAAGGGGGAGAAGGGGAAGAAAGAAGAAAAAAAAAAAGTGGTTATTAATAATAGTAGCAGTGTTTGCACTTAAAATTCTGCGTGGGGGCCCTGGGAAGGGAGGAAATCCAAACGAGGAATATTCTGCTGGATTTCTTTGTGCTGTAGCCACACAGGAGCCCCCAGATTGTGTCTCAGGAGGTTCTGAAAAGCCACGAGTTGACCCCTGTGATACCTCTGGGAGGTCAAATGTTACTCCCAGGATGTGGAGGGAATAATGAGGATGAGGAACACCCAGAGAGGTGCTCCAAGAGCTTCCAGGCTTCGGCAGCAGAGGCAGGTTCAGGCCCTGTCCTTGCTCAGGGTTTTATCCTCTCCCAAACCTTTCCACCTATCCTGCAAAACATGAAAACACAGGGCAAGGTGGAAGCAGCCCTGTAAAAGGGATCAAGTGGAATTCATCCATCTCTTTCCTTTTCCCAGGAAGAGAAATTCTGCTGCTACTACTAAAAAATCCTGGCCTCTGGGGCCTCGACAGAGGTGTTTTTATACTCATGATATCCAGGTCCTGAGCATCCTGAGGGTTAAAAAGTAACAGTGAGCCATGCAACATATTCACTATACCCAAAGTACCACCCGATTCAAAATACAACCTTGCAACCCCGGACAGCCTCTTTTTCAGGGCACTTCCACCCTTCCTAAAGGGAACTAAACAAAATTAAGGATGTTATCCAAATTCTCGCTGCCAACTTCTGCAGCAGCTCCAGCCTGCAGAATGCACCCGGGGAGACCTGTGCAGGGCAGGGTGGAGTTTGGCATCCTCCCTCCCTGCCCCATGCCGGCACTTGAAGGCGTGAGACAGGACTTTTGGGACAGATCTAGCGCTGCTGGGACAGAACAAGCTGTCCCCGGGAGCGTGCCCGGCTCCAAACCCCAGATAAAAGACAGCTCCTCCTTGTGTGTGTGTGTCTGTGTGTGTGGAAAGGGTTTATAAATCTGTCCCGAGACCAGGAAATCTCCTGCGCCTTTTAGATTTAAGAGAAGTTGCCTTCCTGTTGTATTCCCAGATAACGCAGCTCTGATGGAGCCCACTTGTAAATAGCTTAATAGATTTAATCAGTTCCTTCGGAAAATGCTGTTGCTTCCGCAGGGTTTTAGTTCAGTCCTGAGGAAAAGCTCGGGGAGGGCAGTTGCTGCTTCTGCTTCGAGCGAAGTTGGCAGATTCCAGCTCTCCTGACCCCAAAATCGCTGCAATCCACGAGAAACCAGAGACATCCCTCTCCTGTGCAGAGGGAAGGGAGAGACCAGGAAGCCCAGGCGGATCCTGCCCGGCTCACATTTACATGAGCTCTCTCCATCACTCCTAATCTGACAAGAGTCAATAGGAACACCCAGGCACGTGGGAAACCCGCCCCAACTCCCCGGCCTGGGATCCACGCCGGGGTTTTCCCCCCGGCTTGGGGTCAGATGGGGCAGCCTCGGCCGGCCCCAGGAAAAGCCCGCCCATCCCCAGCCCCGTCCCTCTGCTTTTCGGGCAGCACGGAGAGGAAACCCACGCTCAGTCAAAGCAGCCCCATGTCCGCGGGTCAAAATCATGAAGGGATGCAGCCATCAAACACATTCCCCAGGGCAGGTTGCAGGGATGAGCCGGGAAAGGGCAGCCAGCCCAGATTTTCGGTGCCATCACCTTCCTGGAGATCCTTTGTCCCAGTGAGAGGAATGCTGCTGGGATGACTTTCCCACCTTTGGGAACACCTTGCTGGGGTTAGTGGGGAACACCTTGCTGGGGTTAGTGGGGAACACCATGGTGTGGCTTTGGGACTTCCATCCCATTCAGCTTTTTTTGGGATGGGGCAGCACTCCATAAAAAGCAGCAGCAAGGAAAAGATCCTTTGTCTCCCAGTGTCCAGGGATGGGCAGCAGGGACTGACTGGGGGTGTTTCAACCTCTTTGAGCTGTGCCCAGCCCCATCCCTGCCTTATTTTCCCCTAAAAGCTCCCTTAGGGATCTGACCAGGCTGGACAAGCACCCGCCAGCAGGTTGGTCGTGTCCCAGTTTCCATCCCATAAAAGTGGACCTGGAACTGTGGGAAAATCCCCACTGGGTGGGCAAAGTGCAGCCTGGGCTGGTGGTTAAAGCAGGAGAAGTGGGGAAAAGGTGTCCCTGCCTGTGGGATCCGTGCCTTGATTTCCCTTGGCAAAGAGGGTTCCTGGAACTTGTCAAAGCCTGGGGAGGGTTTTTTCCCACCCCAGTGGGATCTTCCTTTCCGTGCCATTTTCCTTTTCTTTCCAAGTTTTCCATGCCTTTATCTCCTCTCTCTGTGTTACCCCATAATCTTTAAAGTTTGAAGGTCTCTGAGGTGCAGGGCGGGCAGCGGGGCTGTTTGGGGGCGGGACATCTCCAGCTCTCTCCTCACTCCCTTTCAGCGGGCAAAATCAGGAAAAATAATAATAAAAGAGGGGGAGCGGGAGGGAGTGGGAAGGAGAAAGGG
>VXBB01016254.1:198-13639 GCA_013399915.1 Illadopsis cleaveri | reverse complement strand
TTTTGCATCAGACACCTCCTGAGGCTCCCTCTGATCCCCACTGCTCTGTGATTCTGTGAGGAGCCTGGACATGGCTCCAGCTGCAGCTGTCCTGATGATGGTTTTAAATGATCCTAACGATGCAGATACTTCAAAGTACTAAAGGACTGAGTGGGTTCAGTCTGAAGCCATTAACACAAGAAAACTGAGGCTTTTGCAGGAGAAGCCCTCGGGATACTCTTATCTGTCTGTGCCTCAGATATTCTTATTCAACAACCCACAAACCAACAGAGGCAACATAAAAAAACTCCCTTTATTGCAATATCTATAAATCAAACAGTGTCTTTTTCATTCTCAGGGACTTCATCCACCTGCCATGGTTTGGACATGTCCATCCTGTCAAGTTCAGCCTTCAAAACAGGGCGGACCTGTGCTGACTCCTGATCCACACCTGGGATTTGTTCCTGAGAGTGGTGCAAGGTCATGCTGAAACCCTGCCAGGGATTTGACACTGGGCTTAGAGGCAGCCAAAGTTCCCAGTGACTCAAGTCAGCAGTCACAGGTTATCCATGCACAGACACACTTCAAGGCCAATTCTTTCCTTAAAATTACCAGTGCATTCCTGATGATCCTCGAGGCACTCCACTACTGGAAGGGAGTAGAAAATGCTCCATGAAGCATCATCTCACCTCTCCTTAAAGAGCTGGGACCACTTCAGTGGAGAGTCAGAGCTGGGCAAGGAGGTGACATTCATACAGCACCAGGGGTGGAGGCTTAGCAGATCAAGACGTGGGGTTTGGAAGAGAAAAAGTGCAAAGACAAGCCTTGTTCTGTGAAAAGAACCCATCTGCACTGAAATTTGCAGCAATGGCACAGCCAGGCTTCTGCAGACTCCACCCAGCAGAGCCAATTTCTCTCTGCTGGACAGACTGTAATGCCCAACATGAATATAATAATCAGCATCAAGTGATGGGTTGAATTCTGGATTTATTTTAATGGTGTATAGCCACAGTAGCTCCTTCATCTTTAATCTGATCAGATCAATGCTACCACGATGGAGAAGCTGCATCCAGACCTGATGCCCCAGAACATCTGTAAGTTCAAAGCAATATAAGATACAAGAAAAATCAGTAGCAATATTCTTTACTGCAATACAGGGGACTGAAGTATCAGGAGGTTTATTTAATTTTTCTTTTTTGACATGGTGCAAAGGCTGGGACAAGGAAAGGAGCTGGATAAAACCCAGCACCTGAGTGCAAAGCTGGAGTTAAAGAGCCAGTTTTACCCCAGAGCAAATCCTCACAGAGCTCTGAATGGAAAGTGTGTGTTGAGTAGAGCCCCTTGCTGCACAAACCACAGGCACTCAGAGGTGTGCAGGGGCCGTGGGCAGGACCCCTCCAGCCCAGCAACCACAGGGAGGTTTTCCCTGCCACTCTCAGATCCCTGCTTGGCAGGGCACAGATGGATGTTGTCATCCCTGTTACAACACAGGGAAGCTCTTCACAGCTCACTGGGAGGTAGGTAGGGTGAGGGCAGGATTTCATACCAGTCACAGCACACCAGCAACCCTCACCAGACTCGTTCTGCAGGGCTGTGCTCCCAGACACTTCACCCAGAGCATGACTGCTGCTGGTGTCCCCAGCAACCACAGCTCCAACAAACCCTTCCCTCCTGGGCTCATCCCAGCCTGGGGCCACTCTCAGCCTGCCATGGAACTTTCCTGCCAGTATTTACATTTTCTCTCTGAAACAACATTGGGTTGTTGTTTGGGGTTAGGACAGGAGGACACAGTCTTTAAGCTGCACCAGGGGAAGTTTAGGTTGGACGTTAGAAATTTCTTCATGGAAATGGTGACTGGGCATTGGAATGGGCTGCCCTGGGAGGTGGTGGACTCACTGTCCCTGGAGGTGTTTAAGGAGGGACTGGGTGTGGCACTCAGTGCCATGATCTGGTTGACAAGGTGGTGTTCGGTCACAGGTGGAACTCGATGATCTCAAAGGTGTTTTTCCAGCCTTGTTAATTCTGTGATTCTGGGTTGAAAGGAGCCTTCAAGACCATCTTGTTCGAAACCCCCTCCCATGGGCATCCACCTGCTGTGGCCTGGATTTTGAGCTAAACACCCCACACCTTTTGTGTAAAACCTCTCTGGAGGCATCTTTCCTGTCTGCTCTCCCCACTTCCCCTCACCTCGTGAGACACAATGGGCAAACAGCTCATGCTGGACCACACAAGATCAGTCCTCCATATCCTTGAGGAGCTTTACATCTTCCCCACTGCTGTTGTAGAGGACAGCACTGAAGATCCCAAATCTGGTTGCAGTGGCACTTTTTTGTGCTTGGGAGGGGTCTTCAGGCTCTGCAAGAGGCTTTTGGGAAGCCAGAGCAAAGATCTGGAGCCCTATTAGAAAATTATTGACTCCCACTATTGGCTATTTCCAGGGAAAAAGAAAATAAATTCATTCCTGAAGGTGAAAGAAAAGTGAAAGGGAGGGGAAAAAAAGAAGAAGAGAATGCCTGGGAAGAGCAGAATGAAGTATCTGGGAGAGTGGATTTTGAATCCCAAAAGAACACGTGGTGCATCCTGTAACATTGTCATGTCAGAGGGTTTTAAGGCATTGCCTTTTTCAGCAAAGCCAGGAGAAATCCAAGCCACTTTCCCTGGAGGTGTCAAGTCCCACAGTTCTGATTAAATCTCTAAATCTCATCTTCTGAAAGTTTTTCCCAGAGGGCCAGAGCTGGGTGGTGGGTAGGGAAGGAACCTCCGCTTTGCACACAGTGTCATTTCCCTGGGGAAGAATTTCTGCCCTGATTCACATCCCCTCTGGCACTTGAGGGCCTGACCAGAGTCTGATTTCATTTTCCTCAAGGTTCTCCACCCTCTCCATCATATTCTTGGCTTTCCTTCAGTCTCCAGCTTTTTCTGCTCTCTGAATCCAGTAAAGTGATGATGCTGAGAAGAACAGTCAGGGACAAGCCCTGGGTTAACTGCTCTGTAAAAGCTGTTTGACCACAATCCCAAGTCTGGCCCAAACTGGTACCAAAGCCCATCCTTGATCCCAGACAGGAAACATTCACTTCATTTTGGAGGAAGTTTAATACCGTGGATATTGCCAGCTCTGACAATTGTTGTCAGGACCAGAAAATTACTCCAAGCATTGATTGGTTTCCTGGTAGAGATGTCACCTTCCTGTCCTGTATCAGTTTTGCATCCTAAAAAACGAGGCATGAAAATGCTGGAGCGAGCAAATCCTGGTTGTTGTCACCCATCCTCTCTAAACCAAAAAATCTGCAGTGGTTTTATCTGAGTTCTGAGATTATTACCCACCTCTCCCTTCCCAGCCTCCTGTGGTCATTTGTGTGACAATCCCAGAGAACACAGGACATGTTCCAGCATTCCCCAAAGGTGTCTTCAACTCCTACATCCTCTGGTTTACCATGGCTGCTGATCAGGTGAGATGAAGTAAGAGTTTCTGTTCCAGGTTTAGAGGATTTGCTAAAACATTCCCAGTCTGTAGCACAGCCAGGAGAGCTCCAGAGCTTTAAACTTCCTACTCATCATTTCCATCACCGTATTTTGGATGTTAAAGTGTTCAAACAAGCAGCTCCTGGATGAGTGGGAGAGGTTTTCCCATGTGCTGACATGACAGGCCAGATCTTCAGTTTAAGATTTAAGGAAGTTGCATCATTCCTCAGAATACACAGATTTCCACATTTCTCCCACCTCCCCTGCATGGCCTGAGTTTTTCCCAGGAAATATCTTCCCTAAGGAAGATCTCCATCTACTCTGCAAATACCTACAGCTTGGTTGGATGAATTCAGGCTGACGCAGCTGAAATTGTGGAAAAAAACGAGCCGTGAGAAGTTCTGCTTTGCAGAAATTCCCTTTGGACTGAAGGCAAGGCCTCAAAGTGGAAAGTGTTGGGTTATGGCTACAGCAATCAGCCAAAGCAGCTGATTCCTGCTGGGAAATCTTATCACCTGAGGAGACTGGGAGATCCCAAGCTGGCACATGGCTGTATTTGAGTGTAGCTGCAGATTAGGGGTGATCTAATTGAGGCCTTGCAGTACCTGATGGGAGCCTACAGGAAAGACGGAGAGGGAATTTTTACAAGAGCACAGAGTGACAGGACAAGGAAGAACGGCTTCGAACTGCCAGAGGGCAGGATTAGATGCAATATTGGAAAGAAATTCTTCCCTATGAGGGTGGTGAGGCCCTGGTACAGGTTTCCCAGAGAAGTTGCAGCTGCCCCATCCCTGGAAGCGTCCAAGGCCTGGTTGGACGGGGCTTGGATGAACCTGGGATAGAGGAAGGTGTCCCTGCCCATGGCAGGCGTTTGGAAAGAGATGAAGTTTAAGATCCCTTCCAACCCAAACCATTCCATGATTCTGTGACTCTACAAGATGAGAAATGTGTGCTGGAAAGCACAAGGACCAGGCAAGGATGGAGCCCTTTAAAGGCTGGTGACGTGGTGGGCGGGGGCATGGAGGTTGCATCATTAATCAAGTCCCTAATGCTCTTACAGTGCTAATCCATTAATGCTTCAGCATATAAGGCAGTTACTTCTCTCTCAGATCAATTTTGGGTCCAAGGGGATTAGGACAGGAGAGGTCTCATCTCCTGTGCTTGTGTTGTGCAGCACACCCTGGGCTCCTTTGCATCTGCTGCAGCTTGGAAGGCGAAAAAATGCAGGCCTGAAGCTGCATTGCCCATTGCAGGTGCAACTGTGGCAAGGCCAGAGATTTATCCTCAGCCCAGTGAGGCTCAGCTGGCTCCCAACAGCAACGTGAGATCCTGATCTTAGAGCCTGTTGGAAATGGATTTGTGAACGACAAACAAGGCTATCAAAGAAGTCTTTTCCATTCAAGACAGAGGGGGAAATGTGGGGAATGGATTTGTAGAGAATTTCTCAAAGCCTGACAGAAGGCTCGCATAGTATGTATCTGTATGCAAACTTCAAGACAGAAAATGCTGGCTTAGAAATGCCATGGAATAGGACAGACATTGCTGAGAGAGAAATGGAACTAGAAACAAGTTTCAAAGGATGAGCCTGCAAATAAGACTAGATATTTTGGAGAAATAGAACTATGTAAGATGCATTGTAGTAGGACCCAGGAGGGGTAATTTTAGATTATTGCTTTAAAGCATTAACAGCATTGTGTGGCAAAAGCTGATAGGCCAAGAAACGCTTATAATGTGTTGTAATTAGGAAATAGTCTGGCTTCTGATTGTGATGGTGTGAATTGTAACATCTGTATTGTCTCACCCTTCACACGAGACTGAAAATGGAAAGAAAGTTTTTAGAACGCCTCTCAGTTGCCCCATCTCTAAGCCAAAAAAATGAATGATCCAACAGAGCCCAGCACACTGAGAGCGTGGTCAGGGCAGGGATGTCACCCTGTGCATCTGCTGCTCGTTTCCCAGCACCGGGAGATGGAGCCCTGAGGAGATGGCAGACGCTGAGCTCCAGGTGAGATAAGCACAGCCAAGCCTGGCAAAGCTCCAGCTCTCCTTCAGGCTCACCCAGAAGAACTGTTGCTGATGGAGGGTTCTGCTCAGACCACTGTGAGGAGCCTGGGTTTTAAAGAGGGGCCCAGGCAGGAGGCAAAAGATGCTCGAGCATCGCACAGTGTCACAAGAGGACATGAAAAGAACTACACTTACCCATCAGGATGTGAGATGAGAAAAAAAGGGAAGTTTAGTTGGGGATCTCGGCTTATATAGTCTTTGGGATTTGGTCAAGGATTGGGGGACGAGAGGAACACCTTTCTGACCCCAGTGGTCAACTCAGAAGTCCATCGATTTGTCCTTCCCTCTGGAAAGGAATGCATGTTTACAAAATATCAGTCTTTGTTTTTGTTACAATGCCTGAGAACTCTCTAGTCCAGAATGAAAACATCAGAAGGCAGAAAAATCAAAGCAACACCACAGCTGCCTCTTACATTTGTGATGGACCAAAGCGAGCTAATGTCCTGCCAGTCAAACCTCCACACAATCGGTGTTTTGAGACCAGTGCTTTTGGCCTCTTACTCCTGACCCTACACAGGACATCCCAACAATCCCACCCTGTGCCTCAGAGCATTGTCCAAACACTCCTGGAGCTCTGGCAGCCTTGGCCATTCCCTGGGGAGCCTGTTCAGTGCCCAGCCACCCTTCTTTCACTGACCCACGGAGCTTAATGCATTTATACAGCTGCATTTCAGGACAAAGCACGGTTTTCAGGCTTGTTTGGTTTTCAGGTGTTTCTATTTTTATAAAATTCCAGAGCAAATGAAGAGCTTTCTCATGTGAGCCTGCAAGGCTGAAGCAGGATGTGTGTTTGGTGAGGAAAAGCGAGATTTGGCAAAGAAATAGCTTCAGTCTCAATGGCAAAGAGGAGTCTGCCTGTTGCTGCATTTCTCAAGTTTCTTGACTCCCCTCCTACAGGATAGAACCATGGTTTGGGTTGGAAGAGACCTTTAAAGTTCATCAAGTCTAACCCCCTGCAATTAACAGGCACATCTTCAACTGGATCAGGACAGTCTTGGTAACACCCAGGCTTTTAGACCTCCTAGAAGTTGCTCACCCACCACTGGGATCATCTGAGCAAAGCAGTCCTTAAGTGCAGTCTGCCTAAAATTGTACAGTTCTGATATGTCACCATACACGCAATGAGAATTTAATTTTCTCTGGAAATTGTTTTGGTGGAGAGGAGAAACTGGTAACTGACACAGGGAGGTCATTCTCTTTTCCTGGGCAGCACAGTCACCTCTTGATGAACACCTCTGGGAGGCTGGGACTGAGGTCCTTTCACTCCGTGGAAAATAACTTCATAGGGAGAAAGTGAGGCCCTGTTCAGAAGAGGAAAACACAGAAGGGGGTTAAACATCTCCTGGAAATGAGGTGCTGGCTCATATTCCTGTGGGAACAGGGTCTAAGTGATTTCCCCAAAATAATCCCAGTTGTACCACACTCAGTTTGTCTGAGTGAGACCCAACACTGTTAAGTGTAAAACCTTTCAATAATGGATTAGAAACATGTGCTAATGGTATCCAAACATAAGGAGGGGTTTATGGGAGTCAAAGGGATTAGGTTCTCCCTGTCTTTCAGTCAGCAAATTTCTCCTGTCTTCTGCTAAATTTCTCCTTGAGGAGCAGAAGGTGTTTAGTAGGGGAGGAGAGGATTAGAAAAGGGGACCCCTGGGTTTGTTGCATGACCTGCTGCTGTGTCACGTTCACTGGATGTTTGAGCTCAAACCTTACAGAACTCTTTATCTGGGGAGGAAATAGGGTCAAAACAGCCACTGTGGTGAGGAGCTGGGACCTACAGCTTTAATTTATTAAAAAGACTGGAATTTGGGTTAATAGTTATCCACCCTGGTGCTTTCTCTCCCCTGTAGACTTTACTGGGGTTCAGCCCTGAATTTGAGCAGTGGTCCCAGCAGGAGTTTTTTCAAGCCTAACACGTTTTCCAAAATGCCTGCATTCTCCCTTAACACTTCATAAAAGCTTCTCAGCCACCTTCGTGGGTGAGTCTATTCTCATTAACGCCTTGAAGTTACACGGAGATTTACAGGTAAAACAGTCCAGGGAGGCTGCCAAAACGCAATTAATTATAATAAACAATTAATTATTGAGACAGTCTCAGAGGAGAAAACTGCTGGAAATCCCACTCGGAGCAACTCTGTGTAATCTCCTTTTGGAAAAAACCCCAGTCAGCCACGGCAGCGTGAGGTCAAGCTGATCATGTGCAGCTTTAGGTGATGAATCCACAGCACGGGGTAAAGCTGGAGAGATTCCCCCTGTTCTGATGATAAACAGCCACCAATCTCTGGGGAGATTTAACATGACACCTGCCTGGAGTTACGGCCTGCAACGTGTGGAATCCTCACACATGGCTGAAATCAGTGCCTTCAGTGGAGTCTCGGAGAGGATGGGGTGAGGAAGGAGGTGGGAGCACAACACACCAAGGGAGAATCTTTTCACACCACAGTTCTTGTGGCCTTGTCTTTTGGGTTGTTATTTTGGGCCAGTCACGGAGGATTTTAGATTTTTCTAATGGTTACAACCATTGAATAATTGCAGTCAGCCCCTGGTCTGTCACCAGTGAGGCAAGAGTCACTTGCAGGGGTGATTCAGAGTGGGCTGAGCTTTCCCTGTTTCCCCCTAGAAGAAACAGAAGCACCTGAATGTGGGTAAGAATTTCTGAGACCTTTCATTTACAGCCACACCTCATTTAGGATTATAGGATTCATTGAATAAACTCAAACATTGAACTGTTTATGCTTCTACTGTGTATGCTTCTTCTATTGCATATGATGATGTTCCTCCTGGATGAGACGTGATCAACAGGGCCTGGAAAATGGTTCAGCTTCTTCTAAAGCAGGGATTCCACGGGTGTCTGTCTTGCCCTGGAAGGAATAGTAGCATTTATTTCATGGCTTGGAGCAACCTGGGATAGTGGAAGGTGTCCCTAACCATAGCAGGGGGTGGAATGAGATGAGCTTTAAGGTCCCTCCCAATCCAAACTGTTCTAGGATTCTGTGGTGTTTGTTCTGTGCTACAGTCAGTTTTCCTTCTAGGATGCAGAAAGATTTTGGAAAGTGCTTGTCCTCCTGTATGACTGGGCACAATGAGAGTGTGCACCCATCCCATGTAATTCCAGCTGTCCATTCCAGAGGTCAGTATCTGAGCTAAAATCTCAAATTTCCCTTATTCCCTGGAGAGATGAAGTCATTCTTGAGGGTGAATCATGGAATCACAGAATATCCTGAGCTGGACAGGACCCACAAGGATCATTGATCCAACTCCTGGCCCTGCACAGACAACCCAACAATCCCACCCTGTGCATCCCTGAGAGTGTTGTACAAACACTCCTGGAGCTCTGGCAGCTTTGAGGCCACGCCCATTCCCTGGGGAGCCTCTTCAGTGCCCAAGTGCGAATGAAGCCTAAGAAAACACAAGAGTTTTGGCATGGAGGCATCATCTGGGGTCAGGGCTTGGCATTAGGACTTTGGGGTCTGCACTTGGCCTTACTGTGGGGAAAAATACCAGAATCTGAAGATGCATCTTCTCCACTGAAAGGATGAAACCAATGACAGAAGAAAAACACTTACCCTCACCTCTCTGGTGTTGTGATTTTTGTCATTCCTTATAACTTATAATACAATTCAAGGGTCCCTAATGAAGTATTTGAGGCTTTGTCCTGGATACTGAATTTTTCTTTTTGCCATCCATGAGAGTTTTTCAGGTCAGGAGAGACTTTTGCATTTACTTAATCTGATTTAATTATTGCATATCAGAGGTTGGAGACTTAAAACATGGGCTTGGTGACCAGAGAAGGTAAGAAAGCCTTTGCCACCAGGAGCCAGCTTTTCCCTGTGCTCCAGCTCCTGGCTGGAATACATGTGGACAGAGGAGGAGTGTTACAGTTCTGACTTCTGTTCTTCTCTGCCAAGGTCAGGATGAATAACACTCGGGAATTCCACTTGGGAATTTCACCCAGTTACAGAAAACCACCTAAACCCATGAAGAAGAAGATGAAGAAGAAGGACTTAGACAACACCCAAAATCCTCCATCTTGACCCACACACATTACGATATACTAAAATCCCAAAATCCAGGTTTCCAGAATTCCAACAGAGGAGGAGGAGGGAGGCACTGGGTCAAGCTGGGTGAGCAGAGACCACACTACTCACAGTGATGCAAAACTCTCCGTCACCAAACCTGCATGTGGAACAAGAGAAAAAAAAATACCAACAACTTTAAAACCTCATTAGCTAATCGTCGTCACCGCAGATGGTGCCCAGCCCTAAGCTCCTTTCTGCTCATCCTAATCCCACTCCAAGCAGCTCCCCTTGGCAGAGGAGCCTGTTGGCTCTGTTATCTGGAGAAGTGGCGGAGCATGGGAGCACCTGGCAGTGGAGAGAGCTGTGGGAAGGGGAGAGATGTAAAGCTTTAGGAAGGGAGGTGGGGGCCCATCTCCCTGTGCAGGCAGGGACTGAGCAGGAGCGTCCCACCCTTCCCTGGCAGGGCTGAGGAGCAGGAGCCAGAGGAATTCTCTGCTTGGCTTTTGATCCCCACCGTCAGTGCTGGAGGAAGGCCTGACCTGGGATGGATTATTGACCTGAGCAAAGCTATGTACCTGGATTACCTTCACTGTGGTGAGTGGAACATCTCTGTGTCCCTCTGAGAGCTTTTAAACCATCACTGGGAAAAGGGATGACAAGGGAGGTACTGGAGGACTGATGTTAGTACTGATTGTCTTTTTTTTTCAGCAGCTCTGTCATCCTTTTGGATTTGTTTCTAACTAGGAAATTGAGATGTTGTTGGTTACATGGGAGAAATAGGTGCCTGTGATGAACTGGAATTCTGCTTGCAGGGCAAGGTTCTGATGGGAACAAGCCATAGCTGGTGGCTGTTCTTTGCTATGTTGAGCAATGCAGATGTTATCCCTGGAAGGGCTCCAAGGGCTGTGTTTGTGTTTTTCTGGGAGGCTTTGCAGTGGGCTCTGGGTCCATCCTTTTGGAGACATTTCCCAGGCAAACAGGTCTCCTTGCTGACCAGAGCTAGATTCCTGTTTTCCTGATGTAACTTGCTGCAGCCACTTAAAGTCTCTGCTGCTATTTAGGGACAGCAGGAGATTGAGTGGATCAATCCCATAAGAAGATCCATGCTCCTGTGCATGAAGAGGGGACTCCTGTCCATTTTAAGCAGTGCTGCCCAGGCAGGGAGCCAGGTTTGCTCCAGGCCCTGATGGGAAAGATGTCACCGTCACCACAACCCCAGATGGAGTCTAAACCAGAATTTTTGCTCTGATTTTCTCTGTAAGAACTGAATAACTACAAGGCCTTTTTCTTTTCCCTTTTTCTTTTCTTGGCAGTTCCTCAGTCTCTCTAAGCACAAGCTAAGAGGGGGGCCTTGTGTTTTTTGGCTAACATGAGTCTCAGGTCATTAACCCTTGACAGTTCTTTAATGAATTACTATTAAAAAACTAATTGATTTCTTGGGCTGAAGAGAGATTCATACTGTTGGTGACATAAGGGTCATTTAGACCATCAAGTGTGACCATTTGAATAGAAAATTGCATTGAATTTCATCCTGTAGCTCCTTTGCTTTCTGATTTTTTCACACTGTGTTGAGAAACTCATGGCAGGACCACATAAACTGAATTAATACAGGAGGGAAGGTGAGAACTGATAGAAATTCACCAGGAAGCCACAGGTCAGCATCCCACTGAGCCTTTGAAGAGAAGAACCTGGGAATTCACAGGAAAACCCAGCTGGTTCCACCTGCCTGTTGTGGAAGGATGTTTTCTGGTGGCCATACCCCTCATCTGGGAATTTCTGCACCTCTGTGACTCTTCTAGGGTTTGGATCAAGATTTTTATTTGCTTTTGAACATCTGAAACTCCAGTGGGTTCTTGGCCTGGCTGCAATCACTATAAACTATTGGTTGTGCTGGTGATTGATTTATCTTTATCTTCCACTTCTTCTACCCCCCCAAATTGCTCCTTACAGCAATTGAGTGCACAAGATAATGTTTCCATCTCTTGCTGCCTTTTTGATTTGGGATTTTTCCCCCCCTGCTTTGCTGGATTTCCCTTGGCTCTCCTTTGGAACTTCAATAAGACTTTTTCTCCTCTCTTTTAATTTATTTCCCTGTAATTATGGCTGTCCTCTTATTTTGCTTTGAAGAGACACAAACCATTGGCCAAGAGGTGAGTTTTATTGCTATTAGTTGTTGCAAGTAACTTGTGCCCGTGAATGTAGAAGAAGGACAAACTGCACATTTAAGTATAAAATGACATTTATAAGGCTTAGGTGGTTTAAATGTGTTTAAAATAATTTTTGAGAGATAAACAATGCATCTTTTAATCTCTTCCCTTCACAGTGTGATTCTTTCCCCCCTGCCAAAAAACAAAACAATCTCTTTTTCCCCACTCAGTCTAGTTTTAAATAACCTGTGGGAAGGGGCTTCCGCTCCTTCATTTGAAGATTATTCCAATCTAACTGACCTCACTTGCCCTTTTCTCTGTTTTATCCCATCACATCTATTTTTACCCTCTTGCTCTACATTAAGCTGTTCCTCTGCACGCCTGGGAAGAGGAAGAATTAGAGCCTTAACATTTTGACCACTTAGAGAATGAAAAATGCAGGAGAAAATCAAGACCCAGGTGCCTGGCTGCTGCCAGAAATGTTGTTCCAGAAAGGACTTGATTTTATCTCTCTGTGCAGTGCCTCCACTCCTCAGCTTCCCCTCAGCCTAACTTACCTCCTGGCTCCCAGTCATTCCTCATTGTTCACTTCCAAGGGCTGTGAGCTCTCAACAATGGAGATCCTACTTCTTCCTTGGCTCCCTCCTGCCTGCCAGCTCTTCAATTTTCCCTTGGGCATTACTTGGCCAAGCAGTGTGTATTTAGTTCTTTCAACATTTTGTTTTCTCCCTCCTTCATCTCGCCAACCCCTCAATCACTCTGCTGCTTTTCCTCCAAAACCTCCCAAAACTGGCGGCATCCTGCAGGCTTGTGGTTGCCCAGAGCTACCCTCAGTCTTCCTCCTCCTGCAGGGCATGGAAGTTGGATTTGTTTCCCGACTTTTTTCAGTGTTTCTGCTGATGTTGGTGCCCTGGATGGAGTGAGAAGGATCCTGTGTGTGCTTAAGGGCTTAGAGGGAGAGCTGGGCCATGGAGAAGGGAGAGCAAATCCTCCCATGGCTGTTTCCAAGCAGCTCAGCTGGAAACAGTGGAATTGTGTCAGATATTGGGTTTGTGTCTCTCTCTTTGCTTTAATGCAGAAATGCAAATCAAAATACTGGGGCCAAGGGGACAAAGGTCGTGCTCCTGTTGCTGTCCCAATGGCCAAGCAGGTGGTACTGGGTGGGTTACTTGATCCACCAGAACCTCAGTTTTCCCTTCAGCCTTTGTCTGTGTCTTCTGTCTCACGCTCTGAGAAATTGTGGATACCCAATTCTCAGAGTGTCCAAGGCCTGGTTTAACAGGGCTTGGATCAACGTGGGATAGTGGAAGGTGTCTCTGCCCATGGCAGGGGGTGGAATGGGATGAGCTTGAAGGTCCCCTTCTCCCTTTCAACCCAAACCATTCCAGGATTTTATGACTATCACTTAGGTTTCTATCTCCACAACTCTGAGATGGGGAGACCCCAAGCCCTTCAGGCTCCCCAGGCTTTCTGTGGTATGTGCTGGTTTTCAGCTGGCTCGCAGCATCCATGATGTGCTTGGAAGAATCCATGCATGGATATAGGGAGAATGGAGAACTTGGAGAAGAGAAAGCTCCAGGGAGGTCTTAGAGCCCCCTCCAGTACCTAAAAGGGCTCCAGGAGAGC
The DNA here is from genome assembly GCA_013399915.1 of Illadopsis cleaveri. Taxonomy (NCBI): domain Eukaryota; kingdom Metazoa; phylum Chordata; class Aves; order Passeriformes; family Timaliidae; genus Illadopsis; species Illadopsis cleaveri. The sequence goes on along the minus strand of VXBB01016254.1, from coordinate 343 downwards.
TGGAGAAGGACTTGGGATGAGGGCCTGGAGGGACAGCTGAAGGAAGGTAGATTTAGACCAGATGTTAGGAAGAAACTCTTGGCTGTGATGATCAAGAACTGGCACAGGATTCTCAGAGCAGCTGTGGCTGCCCCTGGATCCCTGG